>CAOJCQ015361756.1:0-13028 GCA_948356215.1 Stillingia texana | reverse complement strand
CTAATTTATTCTTCTTTAATGACTTTTATTCATTCAAATTTTGTCTTTCTTTCTTCCTTTTTCCTCTCAATTTCGGCTGACTATATGGTGAGCTTCTTCTCATCGGTTAACTTAAGATCAGTTAATCGTATGAAAAAGTCGATTCGTTTATCCTAAAAATCGATTTGACTTCGGATTGGTTTTATAGTTAACCATTTTTTCGGTTTTCCATAATCATCTCTAGATGCGATACTTTTGAAGGTTTGATTGTATTTGTGTAGGAAGCTTTAAGTTGGGTTAAAAACAATTTGGTTAGATGGGTTATTATTGAATCGGATTCTGAAATTATTATTTCTACATTTAAGTGTCAATGAGGTAATTTCGATCTTTATGTGGTTATTAAGGATTGTATTAGCTTTTGAATGTCAATCTGTTAGCTTTTTATAGTAAACATTCCTGTAATGAGGTTGCACATTTGCTAGCGAAAGTCTCTTTTTCATTCAATATATATTCAGTGTGGTATGATGTTGCATCTGATTGTTTGTTGGCTGTTCTTACTGCAGGTATTCCAAGTTAATGATTCTCGCTTTATTATAGAAAAAATAGTATAAATATTGTAAATTCAATATAAATATGATGATAATTTAGTTTAAAAAAATTTGCATCCATACATACATTTATATATGGTAAGATATAGTATAGATAGATGCGGATTTTTCATTCCTTGTAAATTTCCCCTTTCAATTACACAAACAATATTATTATTTGTTGTAATTTATTAAGCAAAATACTATATTTTGCATTTAATTCTCCGGTGTTTTGTCAATGTCATGAGATGGATTTTTTTCTTAAAAATTCTAACAAAGCCAATGACATGATTTAAAACTACATTATTTAACTTAAAATAAACGCCAATTTTTTATTAAGTTTAACTCCTTTTTTTTTTTTTTTTTTTTGTAACATGACTCAAATTATGGAAAAAGAAAAATTGCAAAATAATCATACCATTTTTATATATAACTTTAATCGTTTTTTCCAAATTTATATTTCCACTTTTTTTTTTTTTTTTTTTTTTTTGGTTAGGGTTTGATTATTTTGAAAATCAGGTTCACAATTTCGGGTTGGTTCGGGCTGGGTGAAAATCTTGAATAACCCGAATCGACCCGATATTATAGATATATATTTAGTATGTGTAAAAATAATTAACTACTCAAATGTGTCATAGTGGTAAGACTTAATAATCTTTACATATTTTCTCCGAATTCAACACTCAGTAGCCCCTTTTTTCCTTTTTAATTTTTTGGGTTATTTAGATATATATATTTGTATTTGTAAAAATAATTAACTTCTCAAATGTGGTATAGTGGTAAAACTCAATAATCCTTACATGTTTTCTTCGAGTTCAACACCCATCAGCCCCTTTTTTTTAGTTTTTCGGATTATTTAGATATATATAGTTGTATGTGTAAAAAGAACTAATTACTTAAATTTGGTTATAGTGGTAAGGCTCAATAACCCTTTCATATTTTTTCCGAATTCAACACCCAGCAGCCCCTTTTTTTCATTTTTCTTTTTAGTTTTTCGGGTTATTCGGGTGGGCCCTGAATTTTTTTCGGTTTATTTGGGCGGGACCCGATTTTTTTTCCGGGTAGGGTCGGGTTGAAATTTTTCCCAAATTTCGAGTTTCGGGTTAGTCGGGTCGGGCCGGGTTTTCACCCGACCCGGCCGATGCTCACCCCTAATCTAAACAAATATATTTTATTTTTTTCGCATAACTATAAACCATAGACGAAAAATCAAAATAGTACTAATTTTTTTTAGCAAAACAAGAAAAAAAAAATCACATAAGGCCTAAACTCCAAGAATCGAGGGAAATTGGGTTATGAAGAACCCATACATAAATCAGGGCCTCAATGACCAATCAGCTAAAATATCACCAACGAATTGATGGAGTTTGGAACATTAATAGCCCATATCAAGTCATATATAATGGATAAAAACACCTATATTTCACACGTTGAAAATCTAACTATGAGGATTTGAGTCTTATTCTCATTCTTTTATTAGAGTACTTTTTTTTATCCCCATTTGATGTAATTATATATAAAAAATCCCTTTATTCTTTGATTTTATTTAAAAAAATTGAAAGTGATAATTGGCCATAAATTTCATTAGTGGATTAAATACGTTATTTAAATATTTTGTACATTCCATAAAAAGTATATAATCATGTAAATATTCCAAAGGGAATAAAAAACGGATTAGATATAATTATTATGGGATTAACGGATCAGGCCCAAACAGCTGAAGAGCCCATGCATGGAAAAGGAAAAAGACGTTAAAAAAGGGACACGTGGCACCTGACTGTCTGTCTGTCCAATTCACCTTCCTCTGTGCAGAGAAAGGCTATTTCTCTCATATTCCGTGTCCTTCCATTGTTAATAATTTCTCATCCAGACAACACCAAATGATTCCTTTAACGGCATTTTTGTAACTTCTCATTTAATTTGTTACCTTCTTCGTCACTCTCTTTACTCACAGAAAATCTTCACATTTTAAATTTCCATTTCAAACGCATACAAATAAGCTCCTTCAATTCAATCTCTGTTATCTGTTTCGCCGAATTTTGACTTTTAGGGTTTCATCTGCAATCTGATGACTATCAATTCCTTGTTAAATGGCTTGTAAAACCTTGTTTTTCTCTTCTTGTGTCCTTTTCTGCAACCTTTTCATTGTTATGAGACCCTGTTTGAGTTTTTCTTATTTTGACGATGAATTTTCCATCATCGCTTCCGATATTCTTTCTTTTCATGGCGATTATAATCCTCCTCCTCCTCCACCGCCGGCGCCTCCGCCTCCGCCTCACCCTCCCACCGTTTCATGCCAGGAGGATCTTCGAGGAATTGGCTCTCTTGACACTGTCTGTAAGCTTGATTCCAGCTTGAATTTTACTGATGATGTGTACATAGAAGGAAACGGCAGCTTAGATATACTTCCTGGTGTGGTTTTGGGCTGTCCTAATAGAGGTTGTTCGGTTTTAGTTAATATGAACAGGGAATTCAGTTTAGGTAAGAATTCAGTCATTATAGCGGGAACTGTGTCGGTAGCTGCTTATAATGTGAATTTGATCGAGGGTTCGCTAATAAACGTGACTGCCTTAGCCGGTGAGCCTCCGGCTCAGACCAGTGGTTCTCCGTCGGGGGTGCAGGGGGCCGGCGGAGGACATGGCGGAAGAGGAGCGAGTTGTGTGAGCGATAATACGAAATTGCCTGATGATGTTTGGGGAGGTGACGCGTATTCTTGGTCGGAGTTGCACGAGCCATGGAGTTACGGCAGCAAAGGAGGGACCACGAGTACGGAAGAGGATTATGGCGGGGAAGGTGGTGGTAGGATTGGATTTGAAGTCATTAGCTTAATTCAGATTGGAGGCAGTTTGTTGGCGGATGGCGGCCATGGTGGCATCAAGGGTGGTGGTGGTTCCGGTGGCAGCATCAATATCAAGGCACAGAGAATGTAATTACTAATCAGACTTATTTAGATGCTATTGAATTCATTGCAAATTTTCATGGAGAGGCAGTCTAGAAATTAACCTAACCGATGATTCTTTTCTGTGAAGAGCAGGACTGGAAGTGGTAAGCTCAGTGCTTCTGGAGGCGATGGATTTGCTGGTGGTGGTGGTGGGCGAGTTGCTATTAATGTTTTCAGCAGACATGACGATGCAAACATTTTCATTCAGGGTATGAGTTAGGTTTGGATGTTTTTGGTAGACTCTAACTGGTGCTCCATGTAAAAATATTATGGTGAATGTGACTGCATAGCTAAACCTAGGGCCACAAATTACCTTTGTGCTCCATGTAAAAATATCATGGTGAATGTGACTGCATAGTTAAACCTAGGGTCACAAATCACCTTTAGTTATGTAATTTGATCCCTAACATTTGATTTAACTCTTTATGCTCATTGTCAATGAAAATAAGCTACCTGATCGAATGCTGAAGGAACTAAAATATGAACTTCTGGCAATCACAAGCAACGTCAGCTGGTTTTGGCTTGGATCTGGACTTTTTGTTTTTTGTTTAGGTAATTTATTCTGAGTAAGAAGAGGGAAGAGGATGATGGATTATTTCTGGTCACTCTTCTCTATAGTGGGAACTGTTGCAATTGCAATATGACAAAATGTATGTAAAGGGACTTTTGATCTCTGAAAGATTGTTGCTGGATGTGCAGCGAAGATCTGGCTCTGTTAACATCATGTCCTGAATTTCTTTTTAGTTTTCCCAGCTGTTGGTTCATTGGAGGCTCTATAGGAATGTTCTATGTCATGGATAAGGTGGCTATAAACTTATAGTGGAAAATATTTGTTGCGTTCTGTGTTTGTAATGATCACATCTCCTCATCTTCACTCTTTTGTTATATTTCCTTTTTTATTCGATATTTTGCCCTTCTTGATTTCTTGGCTTAGACATCACTATATGCCTGTTTTCACAGTCCAGTCTCAGTAGGTCTAATCAAAAGTATAATGTGTTTTACAATTTATGATAATTTTACCCAGTCCCCGCTATTCCTCCGCCTTCTCCTCCTCCCCTCCACCCATGTCTTTTCTTTTTCTGCTTTCTGTGGTGGGAGTTTCAGCATATTTTTAGCTACAAGTTACTGTTCCCATATAGCAATACCTTGCCGTTATAAGCTTTGGCTTCTTTTGTATAGGGGGAAGGAGTTTTGGCTGTACTGGAAACTCAGGTGCTGCAGGGACATATTATGATGCTGTTCCCCGTAGTCTTATTGTTTGCAATAACAACATGTCCACTAGTACGGACACGCTTCTGTTGGAGTTCCCCAAACAGCATCTGTGGACTAATGTTTATATCCGGAACCATGCCAAGGCTTCTGTTCCATTGTTTTGGAGTAGGGTTCAGGTGATTAATGATTAATATCTTGTGTCCTTACTAAGAATATATTCTACTTTTTTTTATTTTTTTCCATTTCAAAGTTATGGTTTGTTTTTGTTGTAGATTTTCTGCATTATGATTGGGACTATACTCCTTGAACATGTTTATTAGAACCTATGCTCACTTTGATATGCATTATTGATGTTCACTCTTCGTATCGATATCACTTAATCTTATTGGAAGTGAGTTTCACACGTTCACACACACACAAAAAAACAAAGGAAATAGAGCACCCAAAAAAAAGAGAGATGTAAACTAGGTGATGTGAGACGTTTGTGGAATTTATGCTGTATGGTTTGGGTTTAAAATGCTCAAGCATGTATATGGCTTGACAAAAACAACCAGCTCCAGCATGTTTGTTTCACTCTCTAAGTCAGCATAACTTGGAAGCTTCAGTTCATCAATGCCTTTTTATTTGAATGCCTTAAAATGCGTTGTTGGCATTACTTCCTGTTATTTTTGAGTTGTACTGCAACTTTGTGTAATCTAGTTTTGGATTGGCTTTGATTTTCGATGACATTATTTCCTTCCTCTTCTATATCAACCATTGGTTTTGTTCAGTTCATGAAATTCAAATGCTTACATGTATACTGATGCAATGTATAGGTTCAAGGTCAAGTTAGTCTTTCTTCTGGTGCAGTTTTGAGCTTTGGCCTTGCGCATTACGCCTTGTCAGAGTTTGAGTTGATGGCAGAAGAGCTTCTAATGAGTGACTCAGTTGTTAAGGCAAGTGACTTTCTTGCTGATCTCTCCAACAAAAGATAGACTTACCTACATGAGCTTTATTTTAGATTATATATGCTTATGTAGTGCTTTCGATTGTCTATGTGATAATGATCACATCTGCATTGGAAAATGAGCCTATGCAATTTTCATTTATTCATTGTTACTCACCTATGTACATTCCTCCAATGTTTTATGAATAATAATGCCTTTTCTACCTGATTTTCAGGACACTACTCTGCAATGAATTTGAGAAACATTGACCTTTTCTACTTAAAAGATTGAATATTTTTTTCAATTCCCTCAATTTACGTTTCACAAATAATAAATTGGATAGCCAAAATCATACTAACATTTTGTTTCTTTGGTTAATTGGTTTCTTTCATAACCTCTTCTGTGTGATTTAATGCAAGCTTACACATTACAACCCTGGCTAAATGGTGTTCTTTTGTTTTTTTTTTTTTTTGGTATGATCTGCTGCTTTCTTGCATTTATCTCTACATAATTTGTGTTTAGTTGTTGTATTTGTTACCCAGGCAATCAGATAATGTCTAAATTGTTGATACGTTTTCTGTTGACATCACTAATTATATTTATTGTTACTGCGTACAATGCATTAGATATATGGGGCTCTTCGTATGTCTGTCAAGATATACTTGATGTGGAATTCAAAAATGCTTATAGATGGAGGTGGTGATCCAATTGGGGCGACATCTTTGCTTGAGGCCAGCAATTTAGTTGTTCTCAAGGTACCTCCTTCAACATCCTTCTTATTGATAAAACCTTGACTATTTGTTGTTTCTAATGATCACAAATCTTTTTGTCAGGAATCATCTGTGATACATTCTAATGCAAATTTGGGAGTCCATGGGCAAGGTTTTTTGAATTTATCGGGTCCAGGCAATATGATTGAAGCAGAACGCCTGATTTTATCATTATTTTTCAATATCAATGTAAGCTGAAGAATCTTCCTGTGGGTTTGGTGTACATATATTTTCATTTTAAAGAGAATCTAACAATCGGAAATTCACATTTTATCTTCTTGATTAGCTTTGTATTTGATACTTATTTGCCACTTTGAATGCTCTGTGTAAACTAGCCATGGGATAATTTATTTACTTCTCATTTGTCTGGTAGAAGAAATTTTCCTTCCAAGTTGACATACTAATATGCATAATTTATGCCAATTTCCATGTACCTGTCAATCATGTATTAATGCCCGTGTCGTGTTTTTTAATTATCTCAAAGCACTATATAGTGCAAAGTTGATTAACCTAACAGTGATTCTTTGTGAATTGAAATTGATTTAATTCCTCCACATATTGTGGTTCTTTAATCTAGTGACCCTTTTTAGTAGTATTATTTATTGAACAATGTCTTTAGGGTTCATCAACTGTGCCATTTAATTATTTTACCTTTTATAACAGTATCTATTTGAGATGCCTTAGAATTGAATTTTCTGATGGTTGAGAATCAAATAGAAAAGATCCACAGTACTTTCAGCCAAAATGAACCAGGAGATGGCTTTAAAAGAAATGGACTTTGGAGGAACTTTTATGCCTTCAAACTATTCAGTGAACGACTTTCTAAACTCAAAAAATTGAGCAATTTGTGTGGGCCCTTGTCCAAAAAATGAAGCATTTTTATAATTGCAGTTCAAGTGACACCTACAGCATTGTTTTTGGTTGATTTTGTTGCTAAACTCTGTTGCTACTCATATTTGGAAAAAAAAAAATCTGCAACTTGGTTGAATCACTGAGTAGTTCAAGTGATAAACTTCACTATCTACAGAGAGTAATTGTTTCTGTATCTGTCTATTACAAGTTGTGTAGGCTTAGAAAAGTTGATTTATTTTTAATTGTTGACTATACTTTTGTTCTGGGCATGAATCTTCTCCTTGTACCTTGTAGGTTGGACCAGGTTCTGTCCTTAGAGGTCCGTTGGAGAATGGCAGTGATAATTATATGTGAGTTATAAAGAACTTATAATTTGAATTCTGCATCTCTTTATTTGGTTTCATAAGTATTTTTTGGCTGGTGAAAGGACACCACGGCTCTACTGTGATCTGCAAGACTGCCCCATGGAGCTGATACATCCACCTGAAGATTGTAATGTCAACTCTTCACTGTCCTTCACTCTTCAGGTGTTCCATTTGCCAGATTGAGCACTAAGCGGTTATCTTGGTCAGATTAGCAGATGGTGCATTGTAATGTGATGGACTCCTCTTTTGTGTCTTATAAATGGTTGGCCTTTCTGCGCAGATATGTCGAGTTGAAGATGTTATTGTTGAAGGCATGATAACAGGATCTGTTGTTCATTTTCATTGGGTTTTAAATGTAATTGTCCAGTCTTCGGGAGCAATCAGTGTGTCTGGTCTAGGTACTACTTCTGCTCTTTTTTCCTATTGAAATGGTTTGGCATCAGAAGTGAAGGCATATCGACATAGAGCTGATACAACGAAATTTTCTTTTCAAATAGTTTAATGGAGTCTGGTTTGTTAAATTGCTCATATTCAAGCAGGCCGGATTTGGTATGTTTGGAAATAATGTCACTGAGTCTGATCTAAACTTTATGTAGGCTGCACTGGTGGGTTGGGCAGAGGAAAAGTTTCAGATGATGGCCTTGGTGGTGGTGCTGGACATGGAGGTAAAGGTGGGGATGGATATTACAATGGCTCTTTCATTCAGGGTGGTGTTGCATATGGAGATGCTGGATTCCCTTGTGAACTTGGCAGCGGTAGTGGAAATGGTACTCTATCGGGGGCAACTGCTGGTGGTGGTATAATAGGTAATCCTGAGATCTACTTGTGGGGTTCACTAATTTGTCTCACCACATCATTTTGTGATGCTGCTTTTCCAGCCTTTGTAACTAAAAAAAAATTTCTGTTGAGAATGTAGCTTCCGAGTATTTTAGTCATGGCCCATCTCTTGGGAGTGTTTCATCTGCACCTTTTTTTCTGGCTTAAAATATACTTACATGCACGGTTACCTATGTAATTTGGTTAGTAGCAGGTTATTTAGGCAGTTATTAGGATGTTGTTTTGCAGCAGGCTTCCGGCACTGTTGCCTCATTTTATATTATCGTTTCTCTTTATTGGACAGTGATGGGATCTGCCGAGCATGCACTGTCTAGTTTGTTAGTTTATGGCTCGATAAGAGCTGATGGGGAAAGCTTTGGAGATGTTAAGAAAAAGGATGGTGTGGTATCCATCACAGGTCCTGGAGGTGGTTCAGGTGGAACAATTCTTCTTTTTATTCATACAATTATACTTGGTACTTCTTCTATGATCTCAACTATCGGAGGGCATGGAAGTCCTGATGGAGGTGGTGGTGGAGGTGGTGGGAGGGTTCACTTTCATTGGTCAAATATTCCTGTCGGAGATGAGTATCAGCCAATTGCAATTGCCAATGGAAGCATTCAGACTGGGTTTGTATAGATCATTTGTGTGCAATACAGTAGTTTTGAATTTATATCTGACACCAATAATTTAGTGAATTTTTTTCTGGTTGTCATGCTTATTAAGATAGTATGTTATTCTCTCTCTATAAATGTATGTCTGGATGAAATATGCTCACATGCATGCATATCTCTCATCTACAAGTAATTTGTACTGTAAGGCCAAAATTATTATGGAACCACACACTGTTATTGTAAGATGCTTTTAGTGTTTTGGCCATGGTCCTAAAAAGCTTGTCCACTCTCTGCTGTAGCTAGGATTTGTACAGGAGTTGGGTCTCATTGAGGAAAAGTCTTAAGAGTGTGTTTGTATTTAGCACCCTAGCTCTGCGCATGTTGCGGACAATAGGATCACGCCTCCAAATAGGATGAATTCTAAAATGTATCTCCTGAAATTGTGAAAATGGGATTTGTGCAGAAGTTGGGCCTCATTGAGGAAAAATCTTAAGAGTGTGTTTGTATTTAGCACCCAAGCTCTGCACATGTTGCGGACAAGAGAATCATGCCTTCAAATAGGATGGATTGTAAAATGTATCTCCTGAAATTATGACAATAGAGATGTTGCTTTAAATCTGTTACACCTATATTTCTTACTATTGATACTGACATAACAATTGGAAAACAAGTGGTGAAATCTAGCCATCCTTTCCTAAGCATGGAAAGATTTGCTAGAGAAGATGGGGGAAATAGTGTGAGAATTCTGGTTTTATATCAGCATTTGATTAGTTAGGGTGGACCTTTGGCTGCCATACTATCTTTTGGATGGTGAATTAAATATAAAGCAGAATAAGAAGAAATAAGAGAAATATATGAGAATTCTCTGGAGCTTTTCTTTGATTCCCCACAGAAACTTTCGTTGCAGTCTGTTTAAGTTATTCTTGACGATATAAGCCAGATAACTAATGTTTTTTTCTTTAGTGTATCAAAAGATTTGGCAAAAGTTTCTTCTCATCTTTCCTTTGGTTTTGCTGAGAAGAATATATAGATATTTGGTTAGAAGACCTCAGCTGGTTAGATTCACAATTGATTATCCTCTTCAGGCCTTTTTGGCATTATGCTGATATTTTCTTACCATTTTAACTTTATTTTTTTAATGAAAATGCATAGAAACAGATTGTTTGTGATTTGTGAATCAGCTGGCTTAAGCTTGTTGTTTCCCTAACCGCAGGGGAGGATTTGGTAGAGGTCAGGGTCGTGCTGGTGGAAATGGGACTGTTACTGGAAAGGCCTGTCCCAGAGGACTTTATGGTATCTTCTGTGAGGTGGTTTTTCAAATTCATCACTTCAACTATGTTGTAAACTTTAGCAAGCTTTAATGCTTATTTGAATATAAAAAGTTATAAACCACAATATAAACATTTGGTTTTTGAAAATTTTCCATTTATTGGAAATCCATTTACCTTGAGAAATTATCCTACACCTGAGGATTGATAACTCAGCCAGATTTATAAATTAGTCAGATGATGTTCTCCCTCCTAACAGTAGATGCTTGTTTGTACACTGTGTATTGTGCTGTAGGAATGACCTGTTGGGACTTTCAAGAACATTAGTGGATCTGATAAAGAACTTTGTCAAAATTGCCCATTGTATGAGCTCCCAAGTCGTGGCAGACATATTGCTGTTCGAGGTATTTTAGAGATTTTTTTAAGCCTTTTAGTATGTCTCCAGCCAATGATGATTTTACTTTTCCCTAAAGTTGAGATTTATTAATGTTTGTAACTCTCACCATTATTTCCTCCTTTGTCACTGAACATACATGTTGATATCTCCAATCTGTACACCAATTTTTTCAATAGGTGGTGTCAGGGAAAGACCTTGTCCGTACAAGTGCGTTTCTGATAGATATCATATGCCAAATTGTTATACAACTCTTGAAGAGCTAGTATACACATTTGGCGGTCCATGGTTGTTCAGTTTTAGTCTGCTGGTTCTCCTTATTTTGTTAGCACTGGTGCTTAGTGTTGCACGGATGAAATTTGCTGCCGGTGACGAATTACCAGCTTTTGTGCCTCATCAACGTAGTTCTCGAGTAGATAACTCCTTTCCATTTCTGGAGTCACTAAATGAGGTAAATGTCCATTCACCAAACATGTCCTATTACTATTATCAGTTTGTCATATGAAAGCTGAATACCTTTCATAACTTTCTGATGTGGTCCTGTTGATAGGTATTAGAAACAAATAGAAATGAAGAGTCGCAGAACCATGTATATAGAATGTACTTTATGGGACCAAATACCTTCAGCGAACCTTGGCATTTGCATCACTGCCCTCCTGAAGAAGTGATTGAAATTGTGTAAGCTTTCCCTTTCTATCTGGTGTATTTGATAGTTGGATCTGGTGGCTATATCTAGTATATAGCTGCGGGAAATATGAGAAGCTGAAGTGTACTCAATTTGCTCATTGCATTTAAGTTTCATATTTGTTTGACTCTTTTTTTTATTGTATGGGCATGGCAGGTATGAGGATGCATTTAACAGATTTGTGGATGAGGTTAATGGTTTAGCTGCTTATCAATGGTGGGAAGGATCGATTTACAGCATTCTTTCTCTTCTTGCATATCCACTTGCATGGTCCTGGCTACAACAGTGTCGCAAAAAGAAATTACAACAACTTCGTGATTTTGTACGATCGGAGTATGATCATGCTTGCTTACGCTCTTGCCGTTCACGTGCTCTATATGAAGGGCTTAAGGTTTGTTATAGATACATTTCAAATGCTTTTTTGACTATTACTTCCTTTTCTGCATTTGGACAAACTGTCCTTCAATGTATAATAGGAGTATTATTGTACTTCTTGGGTCTTTTTGATGATTATAATTAAATTTATGCAGGGAGAGCAAAATATAAATAATTTCTTCTCTTCTGTATATAATTTTTCCCCTCTTTAGATTGGCCAATCTAATCTCCAGGGTCATGCATCTCAAGGATGATGATACTTGAAAACTTTCCAAAACTTAGTGAAGGGCTTAACTGTAATCCCTCTTCCGAAGTACCACCCCAGTGCATTAACCAAGAAATCATGACTTCTGGGATCTGTTAGCTACTTTTAGATTTGCTTGGATGTGTCTTGTAGGTGTGGTTACCGATTATGTAGTGCCTGCTTCATGCAGCATTCTATGGTTTTGAAAGACCTAAATGGGTAAAGCAAGCATAAGGGAATTATGAGCTTCAAATTTTGAAACAAAACAAAAGAAAATGAATCAAATTTTGAAAAAGAAAAAAAATGCATTAACTTTCAACTGCATAATGGGTATCAGTGGCTCAATGTGATGTGCATCTTAAAGCTCTGTTTTCCAGTGAATATATGCAAAATCCGAAAGATCTTTAGTGCAGTTGTGATAAAATAGATGTCCCAGATACAGTTTTCTCAGGAAAGTGTTTCACTTGCTTTATGCGTTGTCATAATTCAATCTTTCTTATATTTACCTCATATTATCAGGAACAGTTTTCAAAGTAATGAGTATAATTTATGGTGCAGGTGGCTGCAACTTCAGATCTAATGCTTGCATATGTGGACTTTTTCCTGGGTGGAGATGAGAAAAGACCTGATCTTCCTCCCCGTCTATATCAGAGGTTTCCCGTGTCTTTAGTTTTTGGAGGGGATGGAAGCTATATGGCTCCTTTCTCTCTTCAAAGTGATAATATTTTCACCAGCCTCATGAGTCAGGTTTGCTGTATGTTATATTTTCTAGAGGAATCTTTTTTTGTATATTCTCTAATCACCCCAACCAATTTTGGGCACAAATGCAAATAATCTTGCACATGAGTTGGAATATGAGTTGGAATATGCTGATGAGTTGCTTTTTGAATCTTTGCAGTCTGTTCCTCCAACCATTTGGTACCGACTACTGGCCGGACTAAATGCTCAACTACGCCTGATTCGATGTGGACACTTAAAAATTAGTTTTGGTCGGGTTATT
>CAOJCQ015321543.1:0-10066 GCA_948356215.1 Stillingia texana | reverse complement strand
TCTCTTATGCTTATTTTTATACTTACTATTATTGTTTAAGAGATATTATACTTGTTATTATCATCATTAATCACTTGGGATTGGTGTGTGAATTATAATAAAAGTAAGCAAGTTTACTCAAACGTATAATTAAGAGTAAATTAATTTATTGTACTTGTAATTGAGTTGACTAGATAACTTTGGTGAAAAGATAAGAGAATCTCTTCTAGGTTGTATCTAGGACTCTAAAGGGAAAGTAAATAAATTAATTTGAAATTCTAAGGGTTGTACGACCCTTGGACGGAGATGTAGACTTGTTAGGACCCGAACTTCGAATTAAATCTTTTATCTTGTCTCTTTACTTTTTTCTTTACTTTTACTTTATAATTGCTTATCTATATTGGTTGAACGTTAAACTAAGTATTTTGCAAAAAGTTTTCAAAAGTTTCAATTTTTTTTAATTTAACATACTCTATTCACCCTCCCCCCTCTAGAGTATTGCTTCTGCTATTTACTTTATATTTTTCCTACTATATTTACTTTCACTTATATCCCTCTTACAGAGTGCATAATGATTAAATTCAAAATGATTTAATATCTATCGTGCTATCATAACTGTGGAATATCAGGTGTTTATAGATCATATTCTCTCTTAAATGATTTTTTTTATTCAGAGTAAAAATTATGTCTAAAAAGCGATTTACAATTTGACAATTTTAAATTTAAAAGTATATTCACCATCAAATTGATAAGATAGAAAATTTACTGTTAACCAGAAAAATCGGGTTTGAGATTTTCATTTTATTTCGTACATTTGAATTATTAGGTATAATAAAACATATAAATCCTTTCTATTTTTAAACATTATCATTTCTCTAAACAATTTATATACATGCAATTTACAATAATTTAAAGTCCATACATTCGTTAATACAACAAACAGTAATCGAATACATATACATTGAAAGAAAGTTTTTAACTCCGCGTTAGATGATTTGAACATTGGTCATTTATAAGTTAAGTGACTTTTAATTAAAATAAAACTCAAATATTTATTAAAAAACACCACTTTATAAGTTAAGTAGAAATTCATTTGGTCATTTTAGGTTTAATACTTAACATATAAAAAATTGATTTTTTTACATGTGCAAATAATAAACAATATATAGAAAGCAGGAAATGAGATTAGAAAAGATAAATAAATGTAGAGATAATAAAATCCTACAACTAATTATTTCAATCCGGTTAATAATTACAACCTATAAATTAATTTTAAAAATTTAAATCTATCCTAAGAAATATAATAACCCGCGTGTCAGTGGATCCACTTCAAGATGATTGAGGAACAATTAGTAAATAATTATAAATACACAAAAATACAATTAAACATATATATAATAATAATGAAAATATATATAATAGATGTAATAATATTATTATGTACATTTAATATAAATAAATATATAATAATAGATATATTATATATATAAAAAGATTTAAAAAATAGAAATAATGTACAATTGAAAGTTAGCTTAAATAAATAGAGAAATTATCAAATATGGAAATATATGAATTAGGTAAAAAGTATAAACATGTATACATGGTAGACAAATATAAATATAAGATACAAATTGAATAATTAAGAAAATAAAATAAATAAGTTAAATAGTCACTGATAGCAATTAATAAAAGAAAGAAGATAATCTTTGTAAGGGGAGCTCTGGAGGTAAAGTTGGTATGAGTGGCATAGAATGAGCAAGATGAGTCAAATGTCAGATTGTGAAAAGGGAAGACAGTTTCATGAAAAATAACACGGCGACAGACTGAAATTCTATTAGTGTGAATGTCCAAGACAATAAACCCCTTCGTGCCTTGTTTATAACCAAGGAAACTACATTTCCAAGCTCATGAGTCATGCTTAGTTCTATTTTGCTGAATGGTGGAAGTGAAGCACAAACATCCAAAAACTAGAAGAGAAGAATAATCTAGCACCAAACTGTACATTCCAAAAAGAGATTTGTTATGAATGACTGGAGAAGGCATTCTGTTTATCAGATGAATGGTGTGAGATAGGGCAAAAGACCAACAAACTGCTGGTAATTTACTTTGGAAAACTAGGGCCTTGATTACATTCAAGATTTGTGGATGTTTATGTTCAACAATGTTATTCTATTAAGGAGTTCGATACAAGCAGTTTGATGAAGAATAATTCTAGTACTGTAAAATTGAGGATTGTTGAACTCTTTGCCATCATCAGTTCGAATACACCTAACCTTCCTCTGAATTGCACTTCAGTCATCTCACAAAAATCTAACATAAGCTGTCTTGCCTCAGACTTATTTGTCATTAAAAAACCCTAAGTCAATCTAGAAAAATCATCCACCACAGTAAGCAAATAATGAAAACCATTAACTGAATTCATTGCTGGTCCCCAAATATCAATGTGAATTAACTCAAAACATTTAGTAGAAATAGCAGTACTTAAGGGAAAATTTAACTTTGTTTTGAAAAATAACATGTATCACAAACGTGAAGAAAATCTAATTGTGTAATAGCAGGATAGGACTGCTGTAACACTTTTATTACATCCTTAGAAGGATGATCTAATCTATTGTGCCACAAAATAGAAGAAGAAAACACATAACTGACTATGTAATTGGTTCTAATGTGTGGTAAAAGTTGAGTGTTGAAAGTGTATAGCCCAACCTCAAAACTAGCTGATCCAATCACTCTCCAACTGGTCAATTCATGTATTTAACAATACTTATTAGTGAAGAAACAACCATAATCACCTCTCTCATGGAGCCTACTCACTGATATCATATTATAAGAAAACTTTGGTAGGTATAGAACATTGAGCAGAGTAATACCCTTGTTTAGTGCTACATTACCAACTAACTAAACTATAGCTACATTACCATTAATATTACATGGATGCCTAAAATTGTCTTAGTGAGAGTAACAAGGATTTATTACATATGATGTGATCCATTACTCTAGAGTCGATAATCCAATATATGCTATCAATATAATTTGAAAAGGAAAAGGATAGAGCAGTACCAGACTTATCAGTGATAGAATTAACAACTACGTTGTTGATTACTGGTGGTGGAGTTTGAACAAGTGCCAAAAGCTGCTGATATTGTTCTTTTGTGAAAGGCATGCTTGATGGTGGTGGCTCTCCAGTAGAATGTGCAACATTGTCTGCCTCATTGTCACAAGAATTGACTTGTTTGAATTGTGAGATATTTCTCCTAGTAAATTTGTAATTTGGAGGAAAGTCGTGCTTCCTATAACATTTGTCCACAATATGGCCAAGTAAATTGCAAAATGTAAAGACAGGTCTCTTTCCTGAAGATGCTTGAGTATTTGATCTATTATTTCCACCACCTGAGAACCTCGCAGCATAGGCTATTGCCTCTCCTCCTATACGCAATCTCAATTTTTCCCTCTCATGTTAAACAATGAGAGAGAAGACTTTAGGCAAAGAGGGCAATGGTTCCATTATCATGATTTGAGAATGAACAATCTTATAGTTGTCATTAATTCCTCTAAAAAAATTTAATCATCTTATCTAATGAGATGTAATTGCGAACAACATTGAGAGGATTGCACGCACAAGAACAAACAGGATGAAATGCAATTTGGTATAGGCCTTATATTAGCCATTTCTTCCTAAAGAACCTTCAAACCACTGTAATATGCAGTCACACTAAGATATCTGTGTAAAAACAAAGATCTCATGTTGTAAATATGAGATTTGGAGTGAATCACCTTGTACAAAATGCTTCTTAAGATATATCCACATAGTAGAAGCATCTTCTATACAATTAATACTTTTCGTAATTTCTGCTGAGATGGACTGAGTAATCCAAGAGCAAACGATCGTGTTGCATCTCTTCCAACAATCGAGCAGTGGATCATCTCTCTGAGGTTGAGAAATGCTTCCAATAGCAAACTGAAGCTTGTTTTTGGACTTGAGAGCTTGTCTTCATAGCTCTATGTCAGGAGTGATAATTTTGATCGGTGAGGACATCTGAAACAAACGCCAAAGCCGGATTTTCGTTAGGATGAAGGAAGTAAGGACTAGATGGAGAGTCCTCTGGTTTGTTTTTGCAATCAGTCACCATGATTAATCAAAAGCGAGTATAGAAATTTTGAAAAAACAGAGGGAAGATAGTGTTTGGCAGCTGAGAAAGTTGCTTAGAAACTAACATAATAACAATTTTGTAACTAATCTATAATTCACATATTTCATCAGTATGAATCATTATGTGCTTCACAGCAAATCAGCAAGAATAATCACTTTCTTCTTTTTATTCACAAGCCATCTATGCTTGCGTTACTTCACATCAGGCCATCCCCAATGGGTCCGTCCAACGTCAGGTCAGGCCGCGGACCCCATCAGCTCGAGACATGAAGAGGTCTCGGTCCGACAAAAAAAAATAATTTTTTAAATAAATAATAATTATAAATAAATATATAAATAAAATAAATATATTAAAATTAATAAAAAATCAGAAAAATTCTAAAAAGAACTTTTCAACAAAAAATAATTTTTTTAATAATTTAATAATTATTTTGAATATATACTCATTATAATTTAAATTATAAAAATTAAAAATAAATACTTAAAAAGTATTAAAAATTCCCGAATAATGATGAAAAATTTATTTCATTAAAATTAAATTTTTTTGACAGTTACAAATTATTTTGATAATTTCACAGTTATTTTTGAAATTTTATAAATAAAAAAATTATAGTACATGATTATAAAATTACATATAAATAAAAAAAGAAATTAGTAGAAATTGAAGAAATAATTAAGAAATTTATTACTTAAAAAAATGATTACATTATTTCTGATTACAATATTATTAGTTCATGTCCCATTTATCTCTTAATAATCAGACTGATTTTATATTGGTTTTATGTTGGTTTTATACTGGTTCGACTCAGTTTGACACTGAGTTCTATATTTTTTATAAATATCAAAAAATCAAAATGACTAACTCGGTTTTACACTTTTTATAAATATCTAAAAATCAAAACGATCAACTCGGTTTGATTCTTTCTTATTTATTAATTGTAAAAAATTTTATGAGTGAAAAAAATTAAATGATTATTAAAATATTAAGTGAATAATTCTGAAATTTATTAAGTAATTATTAAAATTTTCTGAAAAAAATTTAATTATGCTTAGTGTTTTTTTCTTATTAAAAAATATTAATAACTATTTTTTTGACTTTTTTATCTATTTAATTTTTTTATTAATAATTAAAATTTTTTATTGGTGAAAAAAATTTAAAATATATATTTTTTAAATTTATTAAGTATTTATTATAATTATTTTGTAAATAAATAAATTAAATTTAATTTAGTTTAATGAATGAAATTATTTAATTAGAAAATAAAAAATATGTTGGACCGTACGTCAGAAGGTTGGAGGTCTACTGTTAGAGAGCATGAGACCTAGTAGAAAAAATAATTTTTTATAATAAAAACGCTGACATAACGTACACTTGATGTACACGTGACGGATGCCTATTAGTAGGCCGAGGCCACATATTGGGGATGGCCTCAATTATTGTTTGTCGTTTTTTCACGTCAACCTAAAATGAACAAGTTTTATTACTACCCAAAAGACCATATTTTATGGTTACACATATAGGTATAGTCCAACCCGAAAATGAAATAAGCCTTTGGTAATGGCTCATTTTCAGATTATCTATGATGCAGGATTTAAATATTCTTGTACCGTAGATACCTGTACCAAATATTTGGAACAAAAATTGTTCTCATATTTTCTCTTGCAAATATTTATAATTGACTAAATTCTGTTTTTATTAATTAACATGAAATAAAACAAAATATATTTATGAAAGACAGGGAATGTGGATGTTGCTTTATTTGATGTGCATACACGCATGGTTTGTCTCAAGTCTCATGACTAGTTTTGTCTAGATGAAGACAGCTGGGTTCAGTCTAAGTGAATTGAAATAACTAAAAGCTAAAATATTTGGAGAAAAGTGCAAAATAAAATTGAACAAAATTTTAGGACCATCTGTAGGTTTAGACTTTTTTACTGAGTACTCGTCCTATGTGATATGGCTGCACAGTTCACATGAATGTGAACAATTCCTTTTTTATCCACTGAAACGGATTAAAAATTCAATCCAAATTTAATTTTGACAAATATACTTTCTAAATTAATCGAACTTGACCAATTATTTAATACTACTAATCAAAATCAAACCAAACCGACTAACATTAGTGATAAAACCAAACTAACTGCTGACTCTAGTTTTGCCACGGTCGAAATAAGAAATCTTGATTTTGTATCAAGTGATGCTATTTTGTTACAAATGTTTTAAATTCATATTGTTTTTGTAATCGGTTATGCATGGCTAGACAAGTCCTTCCTTTCTTTCGACACTTTCAGCCCTCAATTTCCTCTTTATCACAAACCTTGAAGCCGCATGCTCTCATCTTCCAATCCCACATTTCCACCATTACATACTCAAGTAATTACTCTTTCACTGACGCAAATCCTGTGCTTGATTCAGTAACCGACCAAAATGTCCTTTCCTTTTCTACTCTTATCTATCAATCCACAAAGCTCAGTGATTTTGGTAGGGCGATCCGCATTTCCTCTCAAATGCTCTCTCAAGGAATCATGCTTGATAGGCATGTTTTCCCCAGTGTTATCAAGGCATGTGCCGGATTATCTTTCTTGAAAACTGGAAAGCAGCTTCATTGCCTCGCTTCTGTATCTGGGTTTGATTCGGAATCCCGTGTTCTATCCTCATTGGTTCATATGTATATTAGATGCAGCAGGATTGAGGATGCTCACAAGGTGTTTGATAGATTGCCTCAACCGGATGTTGTTGCTTACGGTGCTTTGCTTGCTGGTTATGCGCGAAAGGGTTGT
The DNA here is from genome assembly GCA_948356215.1 of Stillingia texana. Classification (NCBI taxonomy): domain Eukaryota; kingdom Viridiplantae; phylum Streptophyta; class Magnoliopsida; order Malpighiales; family Euphorbiaceae; genus Stillingia; species Stillingia texana. The sequence continues at coordinate 3,156 of CAOJCQ015321543.1, read as the reverse complement.
GTGAAAGAGACAAAGAAGTTGTTTTCTAAAAGAGGAGATGGATTTGTGGAGCTAAATTTGGTGTCTTGGAATGGGATGATTGCTGGGTTTAATCACAGTGGACACTATCTGGAGGCTGTAATCATGTTTCAAAAGATGCTTTGTGAAAGATTTAAGCCTGATGAAACTAGTGTCTCTAGTGTGCTATCTGCAGTAGGTGAACTGGCAATGTTGGAAATAGGTTTCCAGATTCAAGGGTATGTCAAAAAGCAAGGTTTAGAGCAGGACAAGTGTGTGGTTAGTGCTCTTATTAATATGTATGGGAAGTGTGCTTGCACATTGGAAATGTCACTAGTCTTTGATCAGTTGAATCAAGTGGATATAGGTGCTTGTAATGCCCTAGTTACTGGGCTATCTAGAAATGGTCTTGTTGAGAAAGCATTGGAGGTATTTAGGAAATTTAAAGGCCAATCAATGGAACTAAATGTTGTTTCATGGACATCAATTATCGCTAGTTGCTCCCAAAATGGAAAGGATATTGAGGCCTTGGAGCTTTTCAGGGAAATGCAGAATGCAGGGGTAAAGCCTAACTCTGTAACAATTCCTTGTTTACTTCCAGCTTGTGGAAATATTGCGGCATTGATGCACGGGAAGGCAGCCCATTGCTTTTCTCTTAAAAATGGAATTTCAGGTAATGTGTATGTGGGCAGTGCACTTATTGACATGTACGCCAAGTGTGGAAGAATACTTAGTTCCAGGCGTTGCTTTGATATGATGCTCACCAGAAACTTGGTCTCGTGGAATGCATTAATGGCTGGATATGCAATGCACGGAAAGACCAAGGAAGCTATTGACATCTTTCAGCAGATGCAAAGGAGTGGACCAAAGCCTGATTTTGTTAGCTTCATCTGTGTCTTATCTGCTTGCAGCCAAGGGGGTTTAACAAATGAAGGTCACCATTATTTTAACGTAATGTCCAAAGATTATGGAATTGAAGCTAGATTGGAGCATTATGCTTGTATAGTGAATCTCCTGGGTCGGGCTGGAAGGTTAAAAGAGGCATATTCCATGATCAAGCAAATGCATATTGAACCTGATGCTTGTGTTTGGGGTGCTTTGCTTAGTGCTTGTAGAGTACATAATAATCCTAGTTTAGGTGAAATTGCTGCCAAGGAACTCTTTCAGTTAGAACCGGGAAATCCTGGGAACTACATTCTTCTATCAAATATTTATGCTTCCAAGGGAATGTGGGTTGAAGTAAATATGGTGAGGGATATGATGAAGAGTAGAGGTTTGAAGAAGAATCCTGGCTGTAGTTGGATTGAGGTTAATAAGAAAGTGCATATACTCCTTGCTGGCAACAACTCACATCCACAAATGACCCGAATCATCGAAAAATTGGCTGAATTGAGCTTGAAAATGAAAGCATCAGGTAGCTTCCCAGACACTGATTTTGTATTGCAAGATGTTGAGGAGCAGGACAAGGAGCAGATCTTGTGTGGGCACAGTGAAAAGTTGGCAGTGGTGGTAGGGCTTCTGAACACCAGCCCAGGGGCTCCACTTCAAGTGATTAAGAACCTTAGAATCTGTGGTGATTGCCATGCTGTTATCAAATTCATATCCAGACATGAACAAAGAGAGATTTTTGTCAGAGACACTAATCGGTTTCATCATTTTAATGATGGAATTTGTTCTTGTGGAGATTATTGGTGAGCCATATAGATAGTTTTCTGGGATTGCAACTATTCTCCTTTAGAAAAGTGATGATGCTAAACAAGGAGATCAGCTTATCAAGTGATGATGCTAAACAAGGAGCCAAAGGTGATTTAACTAGATGGAACTTTCTTATTTCGTAGGAACGGTAGATTCTTTTACCTGATTAAAGCCATGCAGACACCTCTGTGCTGTGTATGTGTGTGTATAGTAGTATATGTATAACCAAACTTTTTTTTTGTCCCACAGCACAAGGGCCTATTAATTTTAATTTTTGGTAGAGAAATGTATTTCTTAATGATTGGAAATGGTAATTTCACTGTTACTTCATCTGTGTGTTCCCCACCTCATCATATGGAGTTCAGAAAACTTTAAGGCTATATTTGTTTGGGAAGATGGAAAGGTGGAAGGATTTGAAAATTTTAATTGATATGACTAGATACAAAATAAGATGGAAATGTACTTTTCCATATCATGCACTGAATTATATTATATATTCCCCTCTTTCCCATCCCCTCACAGACAAATATAGCCTAAGATAAATACGTTCAATCTCTAATTTTTTGTCAATTTGACAAAGAGTTGATTTCATTTTTATTCTTGATTATCTGTCATATAAATCATTGTGCATGCTCCCGGGATAGTTATTCTTATGGTTGTAATGATGTTGGTGATTACTGATCTCTGTTAGCCTTTTGATATAATCTTAGCAGCTGTCTTTTTTCTGAAACTCTTCTATTGTAGTAAATATGTTCTTTTGAGAAACTGCAGTTATGTGACTAGAAGTTGGTTGGTGTTTCCGCAGTTATGCTAAAACTTGTTGGCATTCCCCTTGATGAGGCTGAATGGTACACTTTGGGCATCAGGTTAGTACCTACACTGTATCCTTCTGGAGTAATAAAAAGATATTGGCATTGGCTTTATGCACAGCTAAGATAATAAGAAGGAAATGAACCATGAGAAGAAATATTGTAGACCTATCATTCTATCCCAAGGACCTTGTACCTACTTTGATCTACATAAATACTGAATTTTCTATCACCCTTAAAATGCTACTGCATGCGTGGTCTTTTGTCATTTGATTTGAAGAAATTTAAGAGACCATTAGAGTTAATACTGTAACCAGTGTTGGCTCACCTACCCTCTTTGTTAATGGATTTTGTGTTGTTCCATATTGGCTCTACATGATTGTCATTGACCCACTGATGATTGATCAACACAAAGATGGCCAATATCTCTTGCATTTATTGTTATGAAGGGCTTTGATTCCGAATTGTGTGTTATGTTTATAATTAGAATCATTTTTCTGTGTCAATTGCTGGCGATGATATAGTATTGCTTTTTCATGTGATAGATAATACCAGCATGAAAGTTTGAATAACACAAATTATTACTTTCATTGATAATATTAGTTGGAATTTGTTTCTCTGCCTTCAGATCGCGATTGATCCTATAACCTTTGAA
>CAOJCQ015294310.1:0-10771 GCA_948356215.1 Stillingia texana | reverse complement strand
GGTATGAGTGAGATATATTAAATTGTGACTCACTAATGTATGAATATGTGAATGTGTGCATGGCTCACTACGAACTTGATAATAGACTTCCGCTGATAATATGTGAAAATAGAATGGATATGCATGATAGCATAATGTGATATGAATAGTAATCACTTCCGCATGATGATTAGTGATATGAATGTGAATGTGATATAATTGATAACGCTTCCGTAAATGAAAAATGTGTATATGTATGAACAATTGAATACATGAGAGAGTATATGGGTATTTAGGCTTATATCGGTGACCCGATTATACCGTATACCGTATAGATGGTGGATGAGATACGGTATACGAGTATGATTAGGTAGTAGTTACACCGATGTGGCATCCAGTGGGATAAGGGTGCTACAATTTCCCTAGAAGAAGTTATGACCAAAACATTGATTATAGGTCATTTAACACTTTTGGGCAGAAACTTAGACCTAACTTGTGAACACAAAATGACTTCGAAAATGACCTTTCTGGTTTTAGGTCAAAACATATAATTTATAGGTATATCTCTTAGCTTTTCAATTTGGTATTAACCATTTCATTTTGAAATCTACAAGTCAAGTTATACCAATTTTATCACATACTGTTCCAAATGAGGAATCAATCTTGACTTTTGCATTTGACCTAACTTATGTCCTATTTATGTTTTGATTTAAACTTTGGTTAAACCTTCAAAATTAGTCCGTTATATGTCTAGTTTTCATAGGATTTGGATTGACTCAAATTGGTTTTAAGTCACATGATTTATAACCTAAGTACTAACCAAATATCAATAATCACAAATCAAACATAACAAACTACCACAACTTTGGTCACAAACACAATTCACATGCACCATTCATCTAATTCCTATCATACACAACCTACCATAAGTCTTCTAGCAATCAATTACTTCCTCAATTTGCCATTTTCACAATATGTATATCCATACCTTTTTCCTTGGCTCACTTCACTTAGCCTTGAACCTTTTCCTTACCTTTCTTGTTCTTGTCAACTACACAACACAAACACTACCAATTAGACATGATTACTCATCCAATTCTTATGCCAATCAAACCTACCTTTCATACCCATTTTTACCTTCCTTTATATAGTTACCTTACCAATTCAATAAACCTATCAATTATTCATACTTTCTCCATCAAACACTTAGATTTTTCTCTTTGATTTCGTGTGGAAAATGAAGAACAAAGAAGAAGAAAACTAGAGAGAAGGAGGAGCCGAATCTTACAGAGAGAAGAGAGAAATCAATTGAAATAAAAGTTTAAATGATGGAGGGTATTTATACCCTAGATGAATCTGCATGAGTGGGGTCTCCACTAACTCACCATGCCACTCATCCATGCCTAAACAAAACATATGTCCACCTATTTCCAATTTGATACATTGACCCACAATTCTTCTAATTCTTTTCAATTTACTCCAAATCCATTTCCAATTAACTATAAACTCTTATTCAATCTCAATTATATCCCGAATTAGAGCCTATCTCATTTATTATATGCAATTAATTCATATAATATGATTAGAGTGTATTTCAGGTCATTACAATATCTCTAACAAATATAAGGCGTAAAGCACGTGGCGTTCCCGCTAATAAAATGCGGTGTTCATGAGTAACATGTATGTTGATCATATAGGGATTTGTTTTATCACATTAAACAATAAATCTTTACACATAATTTTTTTAAACATATTAAAAAATATTTTTATTACCACCATTAATATGTTTTACATCAATATGCAGTGAATAGATTCATATAGTTCACTAATTGCATTAACAGTAAGGTCATTAAACATGTTAATCATATTAATAGTGATAATATTAAAATTTTTTAATAGTTTGATTGAATTAATCAATTTCATTTATATCTTTATATAAATAGAATACCCTTAATGATCATGCAATTTTTTGCCCATATGAACATACATGATTATAATCATCCCAAAGCAAAATTATTTATATCACATAAGTATAAACATGGCAAATTCAAATCAATTGAATCGACAAGTGCTTTGATACCACAGTTGAGTGTTGAACATCATATAAAAAATTAATTGCAGTGGAATACAATAAACCCATCAAGGATCTATGCGATTTGATTGATTCGATGAGAGGGATCATTAACAGTTACCTCTTGTAGTGAAGAAAATGATTTGAGTGTTATTCGAACTGCATGTGTTGCTCAACAATGAACGCCCTCTATCGATATCCACATATGAATGAAGATGAACAGGCAATCTAGAGTGTTAGTTCCCTAAATGTGATTAGGGTTTCATAATATTGGTCATATTGTTTTTCTAAAAAACTTGCTTATTAAAATATCATGTTTAGGGCTTCTTATGTAGTTATGCAATAACCCTAATTCAATAAGATAAATTAGGGTTAGTGTATCAGATATTTTAATTTTTATCTCCATAAATTTGAATAAATATTATTTGAAAATATATATCTTTCAAATTATAAATATTTGTTATTTAAAATTTGAAAAGGCTCAAATAATCCTTTTAATTCATTCTAGATGTGCAACCCAATAGATTTATAATATATTGACAGTGGGTCCAATCCCATTGCAGGTCTACAAGTCATAAGTGGCCTTTTAGTAAGATATTTTGACTATCCAAATAATATAAAATCAGTAGCTCGATATCAACCTAATTAATAATATATATCATAAGCTTTTTATCACACAATATCCAGTTTAAACATAGGTCCTTGTCAACGTCACACCCAATTCAAATATAAAATTTCTTGTCTGTAAAGTTGACTGATAAAGCAAAATGACATTGATCACTATATCAATACATTGAGCATGACGATGCATTTGTCAGTCCAACTTATCAAGGGCCCATAAGATATCTCTCTCATTAAAGAGATATAAATTCTATTTAGATTAATCACTTTCTTCTGCATGATTCTCATCATACTCAATCATAACCTTTATGATTATCCGATTAAAGATAACAATTGATTATGTCAAAACATGATGTTCCTTATGTAGAAAACAGTGATAATCTCAAGTCTGAGGATTTCAATAACACAACTATTATGATATCATTTATGACATTTAATCTATGTAATGATCTCAAGGCAGGTCTATCTATACCTTATTCTCCAATAAGTACCTATAAGTTTGATTTCATTTACTATATATATAATCATCTCATAATTATAACCTAAACATATACTAGTTTTAACTCATTATAAATTTTTATAATAATGAATAACTAGAGATATCAAATTATTATAATAGAACATGAAAGAATTATAATAATTAGAAAACTTTCATAAATGATATCATGTCATACAGTTAAGGTCCAAGTACAAGACCTAGGGCATAACTACCAATAAGTTAGATATTTTAGGACTATTCCTAACAGGTAAAGCGCAAACAAAATTCTTGTTCATAGTAGTTGACCACTTCTCAAAGTGGATAGAAATAGAGCCCTTGGCAACTAATACTATTGCAAAAATCAAAGAATTTATGTGGAGAGAGGTCATTTACAGGTTCAAGCTCTCTAATGTAATAATCATAGAGAATGGTAAGCAGTTTGACTATACAGTCATTCATGATTTTTGCAAAGGCCTGAAAATCAACCTTATATTATCTTTCACCACTCACCCTTGAATGATAGAATGATAGAAGTCTTTAATAGAATAATTCTATAAAGGCTTAAGAAAAGGTTGGGTAAACCAACGGGGAACTGGGTAGAATAGTTATACTATGTGTTGCCGGTATATACAATGACTGTCAAAACTTTAATAGGAGAAACACCAATCTCAGTAGTGTATGGCATAAAGGTGGTCATCTCGGATGAAGTAGGCCTATCCTCTAAGTAAATAGAGATGGAAGACTGGAACAATTTCAATTCAGAAAGAAAAATAGACTTAGACCTTACCGATAAATGTAGAGAGATGGCACTAATCAGTACAACAACTTACAAAAATAAAATGTCCAAGTGCTTCAACAACAAGGTCTAAGCCAAAAAAATCAAGAAAGGAGACCAGGTGCTCATGAGGGATGATATAGCATAAGACAACACATGAGTATGCAAATTGATGCCAAACTTGGAGGGGCCATTTATCATTAGTCAAGTGTTAGGCCCAAGAACAATACGACTATAGACCACAAGAGATAAAGACATCCCCAAATCATGGAATGTCAGATGCCTCAAAAGATTCCATGCTGAACAGAATTGGAATAAAGGAAAATTTCACAATGTTTGATTATAAAACAAACATATAAAATGTTTGAAAACAAGCAACAGTTCAACGACGACATACACAATACATTTTGAACTAAAAAATATACATATAAAGTCCAAAAGAGTAAAATACATACAGAAACATTCTCTAGAACTTAGGCAAAAAAATTTTCAACTGTTTGGCCAAAAACACATTCTCATGAACTTTACCAAAAACACGTTCTCAAGAACTTGGCCAGAAAAACCATAAAAGTAACACATTCTATAAAACTCAACCCATAAAAGTAAAGTAACTTGGCTAAATGATGAATGCAATTAAAACGTTTCTTAAAATCCAAAATACTTGCAAAAACAATCACATTTGCAAACAAATAATAGAATAAATTAACATAAAAGGGCTCAAAGGCCCAAATATTCAAAGTATAAAAGTCTTACAAAAGAAAAATAAAATGTCCATTCTACATCAACTACAACATGATCAGCAGTGACGTCTTTAGTTTGAATAGAAGGCATGACATCATCATGCTCCCCTCTGCCATTTGGGATCCCCTCCTCCATGATGGTCTCCATATGTTAAGAACACTTATGAGACCTCCAGTGATGATGATGCCATAAGATCATCAAAGGTGGCATCATCATCACTTGGATGTGTTGGGTTTTCTTAGGGTTCATGCATCAAATACAAGATGGAATAACTCTAAGAAACATTCATATTCATCATATCATACCATGGATTGCATTTTAAATTTTTAGAGATTTCGAGCAACTTACTTGTTTTTCAAAACTTTGTTTCTTCATTTGTGAGTTTTTCTTCGCATTCGATTATCGTAAATCTGAAGTGTCCAAAGTGAAACATCTCTAAAAGCAAACCACACCAGAGAAGAGACCAAAAACCTTTGAAAAAAGTTTATGAAACTTGAAAATTCCCCTTAGAAAGAAGAGAGAATTTTTGAAATAGAGAGAGAATAAGAGAGGAAAATTTTCTCTTAAATTTTTACTTGTGAATTGTGTGTATAGGTTAACCTTTTTCTCCTCCTTTTATAGGCTAAAAATCCTATAATAAAGACAAAATAGGATTCCCCAAGGAGTGGAGGATTAATAGGGGTGAAATCCCTAACCCTCTTTCCATTTAGGAAAGGGTTTTCTCCATTATCTGAAACTCTTATTTTATTTTTCTTTTGTGCCTTTTAATTAATCAGATTAATTAAATCGACTAGTTTATAATTAATTATAGACCCATTTAACATTTACAGCCTAAATTAAAATCCCTTTAGGTCAAGATATTGTAATTCATATCTAACCCTCTAAATGGGCTCGGTAAATCATCTGCTTGTCTTCTTTGCCCAAATGATTTCAAAATGACTCCAAATTTTACATGGATATTTTATAACAATTATAAATACCATGTAAATAATTAAATCATATCAAAAACCCTTTCTGAGGATTTCAAACTTCCTCAGGGAATTTCACCAAGTTCCTTTTATTCTGATTTCTTTGATCTCTTATGTACTCTCAAAATGATATCTCATGCCATTAACTTCAAGTTTTACCTTTATCTCAATAACTCTGTGGGTGTGTGACCATCTAGGATATCTATCAGCTTATAATACAGAATGAACTTTTATATTCAAAGAAATTGAAATAGCCGAAATTAAACCCTTTTGGTTTTTAGTTATTGATTTGCATCATTAACTAATCCATCTATATAGATCATGAGCAACCCAACCAAAAGCATCATGACTCCAAGATATAGTAGACTTAAATGTGGTTTCCATAATTCTGATCCATAAAAAAATGCCGTTGCAGTACATCTTTTTACTTTGCTTCTATATCCTTCAAGTAGATCTAAGCATACCCAATCTCAAAGCTATCTGCACCACTCATGTGATACGTAGCCATAGAGTAAAAGTATACAAGATACTACTTAAGATTACCTTGATGATCTCAAGTGTAAGAATAATCTACAATACAACTTTTTGAGGAGATTCTTTCTCACTGGCTTTAGATGCTACCATCCATGTGAGGAACTCCTGGCAGGTCTCCAATGTACTTGTTCTCAAACATAGATCCATAAGTTCATTTAGATTATCTCTATGATCATAGTCAATGAGATCGACTACTTAAACCATTCCAAAAACATAACATGTGCAGATCTAAATCCGCACTATACAATGTTCCATATTTTAGAATACTTCAATAAAGGAATTATTTAGATATCATATATTTGCATATGATATAAATCTCATTATCATAATTTCTTTATGATTGCATTCACACCATGACTGATATCAAGGACTTCATTGAATTGTTTAATATTTACAAACATATGTAATTAAATATATCAAAATATAATGAAGAGATGCCTTTATTAATCATTTAAATATTACATATACATGAATTATGGTTATTACAACTATAGCTCTAGGACATATCTCCAACATGATGATCATGGCTAGTGTTGTCATCTTTCTGTATGATGGCTTCCTCCTCACCATCAATAAATTGTTGATGAATTCAGAGTTCAGTACCAGATATCTCTATCAACACTCTGCCTTCACTTGGACTTAGAACTAACCTAAGGTGCCCTTAATCTTAGTTATAATAGTTACAACCTTCTTCTTCAAAGCATCCTCTTGACAGCTCCGTATCTCCTTAAACATAGTGAGATAGACTTAGGCAATATGTTTATCTTCCTGAGTTTACCATTCACATTGAGTATTTGATGTGGAAACCCTAGACAATAATTAGGCTAGAACCCCCAAGCATGCAATCGATACAGAAAATAATTAGGCTAGAACCCCCACATCGCTTTTACCTTAAAATACCGGCATTTTAATTTTAACTTTATCTAGCTCGGTATCCATTCTCAGTGGTCTCTCTCCATACCTTCTGGCCCTACGTCTCATTGAATGTGCTTCATCCTCATCGGAATAGCCCTCATCTTCGTAGGTTCCTCTCCTGGATTGCTTATTTTTCATGTCTTTAACCTCCATAGTCAAGCTAGGGATGCTCTCCATCATTGCCTTCATTGATTCTTTCAAAGAATTTTAATTTGCTGATTCACTCATTCTCATGTGTTTACTCTCCTCTCAAGTCTAGATTAAGTTTTGTACTTCAGAAAGTAATACAGTTCACACATTTATGCAACTCAAGTAAATAAAATCAATAAATATGAAACCTAAAATAAAATTAAACACTAGCGGCAAATGATTGAATTGAAAGAAAATGAAATTTTAGTATACATGAATACAAATATGTGCCCTATCGATGAAATGTTCAACAATATGCAAATGTCAAACAAATATATATCAAGGAAGCAATAATTTATACGACACCAATGTGACAAATAAAGATTAAAGAAAATAGACAAGACGGATGTGCTCAACACGAAATTTATCTAAGCATGCAAACCTAGTTTAAATGTGAATTGATGTTGACTCGATAATAAAGTTTCAATGTTAGTTTTCAAGAAAATAATTTTCCCAAACAGCATGCAAGGTGTCCAAACTTAAAAATTTAATCATAGTATTATGCCCAGTTAAAGTTCAGATTTATGTAGCCTAATTAGATGTAATTGGCTATATTTTAAGCTCAATTTCAAAGTGTTTGGATAAAAATTTTCTGCAATTTTCTGCAAAATTTCTGTTGTATATATATTTTTTTATAATTGATCAATGAAATCAAATAATTGAAAACAATGATCCAAACGGAAAATTAAAAGATAGTTAAGAGAAGTTACCCTAAGCAAGCTCTGATACCAAAATGATGTGGAAACCCCAGACAATAATTAGGCTAGAACACTCAAGCATGCAATCGATATAGAAACGTTGTTTAGAACCCCAACTCCTAATCTAAATTACCCCTAATTGACCCGCAATTAGTAACAACTATGATAGATTGATTAATGGATGCAAAAAGAAATAGAACTCAAGCATGTATAAACATACAATCCCTAGTTAAATTCTTAATGCAAAATAAAATCATAGAAACCTTATTTGGATTCACTGAAGTTTTAATTGATGAAAATCAATTAACAAGTCTGATAAAAGTCTGAATAATGTTTGACAAATTAATTAACATACAAAGGTTCCTTAACATACAAAAGTCTAAAGTTTTAATTGATGAAAATCAATTAACATACATTCCCTCTTAAATGTTTTCTGGCTCTTCAACTTCTTTACGCTCTTAAAGGTTCCTTAGCTTTAGGGTCTAAAAAGAGCAAACAAATAATGTTAGGCAAATAGAATTGACACAAGAACATAAAGCCTTAAAAGAAAGAAAAACAACAAACACTTATTATCAACCGTTAGACCTTCGGACATGTTTTTGAGGAGATTTTCCTAATAGGATACTCACTAACTAGAATGGGCTCAGACTCTATTAATTCTAGTTCTATGAGTTACAAAAGTGTATCCTTCTCTTATCGGATAAACAAAATTTTTTAGAAGTCAAGAATCTTCTCATCGTTCAGTGAAGAGGGGAATCCTCTCAACCCATAGTGTGCTTGACTAGGAAGAATAGTATTCCTATTCTTTTAAAGAAAATGGAGTTTAAAAAGACCCTCATAGGGTTTAGCACATAAGTGGCAAAATTTTAGTCCCTCCTTATTAGAAATATAGTAAAAACAAGAAAACAGCTCGAAGGAAGGGGGTAAAAGTTTTTGGCAATAAAGGGCTAAAAAATAGTTAAGAATGTGCCATCCGTTTAGATGAAGCTGATTCGGCAAAATGTTTCAAACAGATAAGACCAACTAGTAGAAAAGATGAGGAGGCAAATGTAATCCAAATTTAAAATACATCATCTAGATAATAATGAGTTATTGAATAGCTTGTTCCATCAATTAATAGTATGGGGACAGGCCGTCAAACGCATGAAATTAGGGATGTTATACATGTACCTAATAATAGACAAATACTGATAGTTTATTACAGATGGAAGGGTAGAAAAAGGAGTCTTGTGGGTGGATATGATAAGTCGGCCACATGAAATGATAGCAAGGGCTTCTCAAGGAGATCAATTTCCTCTAGGGGAAGATCTTTTCCAGAAGTTGAGGCCATAGGATTAAAAGGTTCAAGAATGTCTCTCACTCATAACTTAAAGAGATTCTCAACCAAGGTGCCTCTATTAAGGATTTATATCACCACTCTTGCTAGAATCAGCTAAATCATACACCTATGACTTGTGAAGATCATGGTTGAGCTGAAAGAAAAGAAATAAGAGAAAAGATAAACAAATAAAACTTACCCTCTAAAAAATCATCTGAAATGAATTTTATAAAAGCAGAAATGAGAAATGAAGGGACATATATAAGTTAGCATTTATTGATTCAGAATTTGAATCAATGTCTCAAAAAATGGAATGAAGGTTCCCTAAACTCTGCCATATGTCACTCCAAAAATTCAAAATTTGAATTATTTTAAGAAGCTTCCTATGACCCCTTGTCGAACGGATTACACCAAATGGATAATCAAACCTTTACTCGGATCAGATAAAGGGAGGATAAATGATAATATGAGAATTAACAAACTTTTTATCTGATAAGGAAAGATAATATAAATCCTTTATGGACATTAAATCTGCCAGAATATATATTCCAAAATAATTAGATGAGCATCCAAATTAGCAGCCTTCATCTACAAGAAGCTTAATTTCTGAGAAAGAGAAATCCTTCTCATTTTAGGAAAGGGATTCCAACTTAAATACTACTTTCCAAAATGGTGGTTACCTCAGCCTATAAATAGTGAAGTTATTCTTCACCCTAGGGTGCACTTCTAAAAAATCCTAAACACTTTCATGACTTCCATCTAGTTTTTATCGGAGATCTAGACAATTCATTCATGTATCATGACTGATTTAAGCATCAAAACATACATCTTGAAGACGCCAGAATTAAGCTCTTACCTTTGTTGTTTTGTATGACATCCTACCACAAACACCATCCAAATAGACATACCTCGGCACACTAATCTTACCGAATAACATCTCAGTCATTTTATACTCTTTCACTTATTATACTATAGATTTGTAAATATATATTTTGAATTGAATGATAGAAGAAGTCAATTTTATTGATTTGAGTTTAGAATTGTAAATTTAGTTATAGTTGCATTTAAATGCATTGATCAATTAAGTAAAATTTGTTTGTGTTGTTTTAGAGATTTAACAATCATCAAAACTGATGGAAGGATTTAAATGTTGCTATTTATAAATGTGAGAGACTAATATATATTAAGTTATGAAAATGGAGGAATTTAAGTGTGATTTTTTTTAAAGTGGAAAGATTTTAGTAGTTTGCTCTTAAAAGGACCATAATAAAAAAATATTTGTATAAGAAATTATTTTGGCCAAGAGATTAACAAACATAACAATTCATAGAAGCATTGTTCAACATCTCAAATGGTAGGATATAATGGTATTGTGCTCCTATATTGCGGAAGAAAAAAATATTAATGTACGAAGACATTTAAAAAATTGAAATATATATATATATATATATATATATATATATATATATAAAATGGCTATAATC
>CAOJCQ015267213.1:0-12125 GCA_948356215.1 Stillingia texana | reverse complement strand
ATTGATTGGAATTCACTTATTGCGCATATCCCAATAATGTAATTATTATTAGGTTCAACCTATACTAGAGGCATTTTCCGAGATAACAAAGGGAACTGGGTCAAAAGATTTTATTCCAAATATGGTTAAATGAGATGATCTTTAAGCTCATATAGAATGTAAAAGACTTATAAACCTTTTTTTTTTTAATCAAATCAATTGAAAGGCATCACATGAAATAATTAAGTAGAAAATATCACTCATCCACTTATTTTTTTCAACTAATCCAATTCATGTGATACTTTATAATTGGTTTGACCTATAAATTGTTATGCATTGGATCTAATCTAAAATTTTTGAGGTATAGATTATTCATCAAGGTGTTAATCCAAAGTATCATTAAAGCTTACTCTTTTCATATATAGAGATGTGAAAGGGATTTTTTCTAAAAATAATATAAATATATTTTAAAAATAGAAAGTGGGAGCGTGCCGTATTTTATTTTAGAAAAATTGAGATATATTTAAAATTGCTACTGTTAATAGTGGTTTCATATATCAAAATTTAATTATTACCTATATCCCATTAATGTAATTATTATTGGATTTAACGTATACTAGAGGCATTTTTCCAGATAACAAAGGGAATTAGATCAAATATTTTATTTCAAATATGGATAAATGAGATGATCTTTAAGCTCAGATATAATGTCAAAGATTTATAGACGTTTTTTTTTTATCAAAACAATTGAAAGGCATCATGTGAACTAATTTAGTTGAAAAAAATCACTCATTCACTTCTTTTTTCAACTAAATCAGCTCATGTGATACTTTATAATTTATTTAATCTATAAATTGATATATTGGATTTAATCTAAATATTTTGAGGTAAAGGTTACTCATCAAGGTGTTGATCAAAAGTATCATTAAAGCCGACTCTCTTCATATATACAGACATGAAAGGTGTTTTTTAAAAATAATGTAAGTATATTTTAAAAATAGAAAGTGAGGGTGCTGTATTTTGTTTTAAAAAAAATTGGGGTGTATTTAATAGTGGTTTGATGTACTGAATGAAACCGTTACTATAAATAATGATTTTAACATGAAACGGTTACATATGACAGCGATTTCAGACCTAAAACTGATATAATAGCTGTCTATTTGAACTCGGTTTTAACAATTGATATTTTTTTCTTTTATAGAAACATATTATTAGTGTAGTATATATCTGACTCTCTGTCATCAAACTTTAAAAAAAGAGTAGAAGAGAAAAAAAAAAAAGAAAAAAAAGAACTTTTGCTTATGTAGCATGAAAATCTGGTGATGATTAGATTCATCGTGGTGTGGCATGCTTCGTAAATCAAAAATTAAAAAAAAAAAATAGTTTTTTTTGTGTGCATATGTAAGCTAATTAATAAACACTCTTTTGTAAATCTGACTGCTGAAAGTATTTTTTTTCCTTCCTATTTTCTTGGTTCTCCACATTTTTTGATATGTGGTAATTCTTCTCTAGCTAATTTAGGCTCCACTTAATGATGATGAAAATAAAAAACATGATTGTTAATTTTTTTTAAATTAATCTGATTTTTTTCTTAAGTTAATTTATAATATCAATAGGATGAAAAATACAAAATACATAAAAAGGATTATATAGAAAATAAATTAATAAATAAATTAATGATATAAATAAATTAATAAAAAAGTTAGGATGATGGAGTAATTTAATAAATAAATTAATGAAATATAAATAAATTAATAAATAAATTAGAATGATGGATTGATTCAAGATATCATATTTACTTTAATTTTTAAAATATATTTACATTTATTTAAAAAAAAAAATCTCAAACATGAGATGGGTGTTATTTCGAGAAAGCAGGGGAGGGGTAAGCTGGAAAGCTTTTATTGGGTACAGTATAACTTTCAACTTAGGATATGTTTAAGATAATGCAAATCCATCTAGACTAATAGTGATTGGTGAAATGGGTATTTTTTGTTTTTTGCCTTTTTTTTTTTGTCATTAATTATCAATTAAGAATATTCATCAATTCTTTTATAAAATAAAAAATTAACCCATTCAATTTCCATCATATCTGCATGAAAGAAGTTTTGTTCTCTTCCAAAGCTTCTTAATTTTCAACATATGATTGATTAATAACGGGGATCAAGAAAAATAAACGAATATTTCGTTAAATATTTCATAAAATATTATTTCAATAAGTTAAGCAATCAATTCACTGAATGTTAAATGGAAATACAATAATTTGCAAAAATATTTAACACGTAAACCAACCCATCTCTAGCATAGCATAATCAATTCAATAGCGATACAATGTTTTTTTTTTATATAACAAATTATCTTTTATTTTTATTTATTTTGGATTTTGGATAGTGATTTATGGTTTGGGAAGTCATTTAATGTGTTACGGAACATTGAATAAAGAGCATTTTTTAACTTATGAACTCATGAATCTTACACATAATTAGAATTCAATGATTTCACGTCTCTATCGAATTGAATAACAAACAATTATTAAAAGAGTATTTTTGAATTATAGAAATTTTAGCAAGAATCTGTCATCTTGAAAAGAAAAATAAAATTGCTCAGACATAATAATTAATTTATCAGCTCATCCTTGGACCAAATGAAACAAAGAACAATCGAAACCTTCACTTTTTATTTCTTTTTATTTTGCAGAATGAGTTTTGTGTCATTGTATTGTACGTGAAAGGTTGCATTATTGGATTTTATTTTAATATTTATATTTACGGTGTGATGTGAGATGGAATATATACCTTTATATTAAATATAGTAACTCAACTCAACATTATGTATCTTATTTTAATATGTATATTCAACGGAAGTGGACTAAGGGCACAGGTGAGTGAGAGGGCCGAATTTTCACAAACTTTAATGTAAAATTTATAAATTTGGTCTACATTTTTGTTTCCAGCTGTGTCCTCTCGTATTTTCATAAACGCTCAAAGAAGTGAGAATGCTAATTTTTTTTTTTTTTGTCTTTATTATTATTTTTATCAACTTTATATGGAATTCTAATTTTAGAAAAGCTGAATATAATTATCTTTTATTTATTTATTTATTTTAACTAATATCTATAATATTGTTTTTATTAATTATGTTAATACATTTCATATTTTTGTATATAGTATTTTTATGATAAGACGTGTGACTGAAATTCCAACCTGATTGAGCTTTTATAGTTCTGTTACAAACTAATGCCATTTAATTAAAACTTTTTAGTTGTTTTTTTTTTTAAGATTTTACCATTTTGATTGATGTAGCTCAATATATGATAAATACAGTAAAACCGTGGTCGATCCTTTTTTTACTTTATTTCAAAGGGTTCAATGGACAGCTTGATGAAAGCTGATCCGTATAACCTAAAATCATAAAAAAAAAAAATTATCTTATGATTAAAAATCTGATGGCTTAGTCAATTACCGAAGTAGAAAGTCAGAGGTGAAGTAATGAACATAAAGATAGAGTAGAGAGAATGTACCATTAAAAATGAAGAAGGCTCTTTACAGTTTTAGATTCATCTAATCAGGTTTCTAACCATGATTAATCATTCAATGTATAAGTATGGTTAAAAGAATTAGACTTTGACCTATGAGCCCTTGAGTCTTTATAGATGATATAAAGATTATGATAATTTTTTTTTTTCTAAAATTTGTAGCAATTTTTAACATTTAAGCTCCATATATACTTATTGTGGAAATCCGATTAATATAAATTAGGGGCAATGCTTAAGTGCTTGCACCTTAGCTAAGGAAGTTTTTTTTTTTTTTTTTTTTTTTAAAAAAAATAATGTATCTTTTTTTAAAAAAAAATATAAAATATGGATATGATTTTTGGTTTTTAGAAAAGTAGGATATGTCGGTTTTGTATCATAAAACCGGCCTGCTGATTTTATGATATAAAACCGATAAAAAGTTTAATGGTTTTGCTGTAAAACCGGATTGCCAAAAAGACACTGAAACCGGCATCAACGGTACCGGTTTCAGTGTCTTTTCAACAACCGGTCCAGTCCGATTAGATTGATAAAAAACTGCATATCTGGTTCATTTAGCTATTAAAATCGGATTGTTATTTTACATTAAAAATATTATTTTTTCAAGATTTATTGTTTATTTTATAAGGTAAAAAAATTTAAAAATAACATTATTTATTTAAAATATCAACTGGTTTGAATCCGATGAACCGATAAATACACCGGTTCATTATTTAAAATTTGATAATGTGGATGGTCATAATGAAACCTTACTCTAAAAGAAAATAGAGTCATAAATTCAGCATTTCAAATATGAAAAAAGGAATATGTAATTTGTAGAAATTAATTTACTTCCATCTCAAAAAATTTATTTACTTATTAAAAGTTTTCTCAAGTTACTATTTCAATTTATGTATATTAGTTAAGGAAAATATATGGAAACATAAATCAAAACTTTTACTAAATTTCCATTTCAATCAAGTTTCCATAATGAAATATTTTCATGTAAGGGGAAGAAATTTACACTTTATTATTTGATAGATTAGGAATATTTCATATATTTATTCCCTATATGATTGGTTTAGAGACCATGCAAAAAATGGTATATCATATTTTAACATTTTAAAACAATAAATTTAGTCAATTAAAATTTAATATTCTATAACAAATTTTCCAATTTCATAAACATGTAAAACGGGAAATAAAATAAAAAAGTAAATAAATAATTAATATGTTAATTTTCTCCCTAATTTTTCTTTTCATTTTCTTCCTATGGTCCCCGTATCTTCAATTTTGTTTTTTTTTTTTTTTTGGGAAGGCAGCTGTTTGTACAGGAAGAAAATCTAGTAATAGAGTACGTCCCTTTTTTTTATTAATCTGACCAGACCGAACCGGTTTGATCGAAACCGAACTGGTTTCTGAAAAGATACTGAAACCGGCGTTATCCGATTTTACAGCAAAACCGATAAATTTTTTATCGGTTTTGTACCATAAAACCAGCATAAATTATGCCGATTTATGATACAAAATCGACATATCCTTTTTTTCTAAAAATCAAAAACCTTATCCCTGTTTTCTTTAAAAAAAAAAAAAAAACAGGCACCTTATTCTTTAAGAAACCCCGCTATGGAATCAAGCGCTGACCTTAATCTGCGCACACCACAATCAAGAGATGGAATTCAGAGAACATATAATGTAAGATGAAGGAAAGTTAAAATATCTAATAATTTGGAAACTCAACAGACTCCTAAAGTCAAAGACCAAATGAAGATAAATTTCAACTTAGAAAAGCGAAAGCAAAATTTTATGGAAGTGAATGAGACAAAAAGTATTGAGAAAGTTAGCAAAGTAATAGTGAAATAGAAATAATTAAAGTTAGCAAAAAGTATCTTCCTTGATTAGATATTATTACACATATATAGTTGTGGATGCTTGTTTTGTAAGGAGGTGAAGAGGTCATGAAGATGAAAACATGTCCTTTCTTAATTTAGTTTCAGGTATTGAAATTAGATGCCAATAAGGTTTTAAGCTTCTTCACTTTGATGTTATTTAATATTTATCCAATTTCAAGAAGGGATTTCTTTATACTATATGTAGTGTTACAAAGCAAGAATTTATGCCAACTACTCGTAATTGGACACCTTATGTTATTATTCTAGACGCAACTCTCTTTTTCTTCCTTTTTGAGTTTAATGAAAACAAGAATTTCAAATTGACAATATCATCTCCGAGAAGAGATTGAAAATTCCATATGCTAGCGGTATATCAGTTTGGTTTTAAAACTGCTAAAATCGAAAGAGACCCATCAAAATGATGGAAATAAGATATCTTACATTTCTTCAATAACTATCAAATACTAAATTCGAATACAGCACAATTCGGATATTAAATAATTATATAACTAACTATATGTTATATTTATTTATTATGCATACATCAATCAATGAATTATTAACAAATATAATATAATAAGACTAGATAGGAGAAAGGTTTCCAAGTCTGCAGAAATGAACCTAACACTGATCTCTTTAAGCTGCTTTCAAAAATGGCCTCCTTGATGAAAATACCCGATTTGGGATAACTAAATACCAGGATTATGGAGTCACCCTGTAAATCAGGGATGTACAGGGATTTTAGATCTTCCTTAAATTATAAATTACCACGTGTATGTTGAAAGAATGATCGTCACTTTGATAGTTTTTAATGATATTTATGAAATTGATGAACTAGATACTATCATTAAAACTTATTTTCATTTTTATGGTGTTTTGATTTCTGAATTATTATCATTTTTTGTGTACTAACATTATCAATTTTAATAAATTTTTTAAATAATAAAAGTGAGATAACAAATACCCGAATTGTTTCATATCGTATTGTTCTGAAACCGAAAGAACCAAAGGATCAAATTGAATTGTACAAATTAGCGGCAATACAATACGGAAATTCTTTTTTACCAACACAATACAAGACTTGAATTTAAAAATCTTCAGTATTTCAATACAATACCGAAGGTTTGTCAATATCAAAATTGGACTGAACCATATAGACCCTTCCTTGTAAAACCATGCACAAGACCATAATCCACCCCTGAATTTGTTAAAAATTTGGATCCACTACTTTAACTAAAGTTAAAAGGACAAATTAAGTGTTTATATCACGACTAAAAAATAAAAATGGAAGAGCCAAATTTAACATCTTATAGATTCTGAGTAGGGGATGTTTTAAGCCTAGTACAATGGTGTCCACTAAGATTTGATAGATAAAATTAGTTAAGCAAAAAAATCATCAATGATGAATCACTGCCATTTCTGATATTGACCCATTGATCATTTATGGCTCTCAAGAGTGCCCATAAGTGATGATTGCATGGGACCAACATATGAAGATGGCTCAGTGTCAATACTCAACCTAGAGATTAGCAACAATAATTACATTCTTAGTTAATGTCTTATTCTGGTTCATATAGCATCAATGGACAGAAGGTTTATCTCTACGTATTCTGTAAGAAAGATCACATCCAATATCAGACATGAATGTGAATGAAATAACTGAAGGATATCCTAGTCATGATATTCCAGCAGCTCTAAATAGATCTGACATGAATAAATCACAATTTATATAATGATGCCAGTATATCAACTTAGAAACTAACTTTGGAAAAATCAACAAGCATTTGTTGTTGCACATACCGAGAACTGTTCTGCATTGTCTTATGCCACCATGCATGTCCTAAGCAATAAGTTCATCTTCAAGATAATTGTATTCGAAGGTGAACTCAGTCTTAATTCTCTGACACCTGAAACAGAACAAAACAGATCATGAGACTCACGCAGACAGTTCTAAGAGAATCTCATTGTTTAATGAAGAGCAGCAGTTATGCATAAAATAACTAGATTGACAAATATAAATCTAAGCTTGAAAATTCAAAAAGGCTTACAAAATAATCAGGTTATTATTCTACACATCATAATGGGCAATTCTTAGGCAGTTTCATCCTGTGAAACCCATAGACAAACCTGCAGATAGGACATAGTGAACCAGTCCTAGGAGTACCCATAAATTTCTAGGCATTTGTAGATACAAAAATAAAAAATATGTAAATCTAATGCTAATATCAGTAGCCATCGGATGCTGATGTATAAGACATTCACCTTCCTGGTCCAGTTAAGCTACTTAAACAAGCAACTTTACTTGAATCAAAACTTAACAGCTATGGAACTCATTTGATAATCAAAATTAAAAGCAGCATACCATCCATGCTGGAGGTCATTATTGGCAATATGGAAATCAAAGTAAACATAAGTCCCCTGTTCATATTCATCAGTTGCAACTTTGGGCTCCTCATGTCGTTGAAACCAGGTATTGTACTTTCTATGATATCTCCAGGATTGCTTCTTTAGCTCTTTTGCAGCCAAGTATTGCTGATAAGTATTCTGCAGACAATAACCTACTTGAGAACTACTACTTCGTAGTAATTTTATACTAGAAACTAAAGCAACACTGTATATAATTGGTTGACATACAATACCTGTTGATAGTAGAATGCAAAGAACAAAGTATCAGTGCCATAACTATCAAGGGTTAATCGTTCCCAAAAAGCGGGAATATTAACAATAGGAGCCTGAACTTGAGGATAGCTAGGAGGCGTAGCTGCAGGGTGCCTCTGAAAAGATGTAGAAAAACAATTATTTTATTATAGATCATAGTTTAACTGGTCCACATAAAATAAAGATAGGTAGGCATCCATACTGGAGTATAGCTCCTAGCACGTTCCGAGTCTTTGGGCTGAGGAAGCTTGTGATATGCTGCCTCAAGCATCTGCAAATTGTATAACCGATCATGCATTGCCCCAGAATTCATAGCAGGTGCACCAAGATTATCACCAATTGCACCAAGATCTGAGACACTTCTCCGACCAATAACACCGAGGCCACTAGAGGGTTGACTAGATTGTATGGGTTGCCCGGGAGAGAGATCAGAATCTCTTGGCAATTGGGCAGGCTCTGTCAATGAGCCAGATGCTCCTGACTGCAGAAGGGATGCATATCACATTAATCTTGTATACACCACCCATAATAAAAACCGTCTTACATTCAAGAAATATTTACTGAAAAACAATTTTTAAGAATGAAATGCAATTATGTCGACAAAAAAGACTTTGCCAAGGACCATGCAACTGGAACTGATAATTGGTTTTGTAGAAGCCTTGGAAATAGAAATAATAAATCCAGTACCTGAAATAAGCCTCGATACATAATCTTAACATATAACCTCCCCATGACAGATCTAGTCTATTAGATGGCAAATCGTATAAATTACCACAGCCAATGATATACCAAGAACACCCATAACAGTTTCTTTATTCAAGTGTGCTAACAAGCTGTCTAAAGCAAGAAATTACATGATTTATCCCTGGGCATTGAAAATTGGAAAACATTTTCTGGTCAGAGTATTTTTTAATTGTTGATTAAAATTATTCCGAGGCACTAATATCTTGATTTCGACTCATTTAGACTACAGCTATAGCAGTTTTAACAACCAAATTGGGAATTAGTATGAATTTTCAATCAGTTCCCACCAAGGAAATTGAGCACCATTCCAGAAGAAATGATCCCCAAATTGACAAATCCCCACACTTGACTTATAAAATATATCATTCAACAAACTCATAGAAGGCACAATTAAGGAATCATTCAGCATACAGGAGTTTCCATTCCATATGGAGTTTTCAGTTCATCTTCATTCACAAGATTCTTGCCCAGCCCAGATGTGGCAGCAGATTCCGGGTATGAATCATCAGGTAAATTCTGAGGTTGCTGCAGCTCCTCAACTTTTGAGAGGCCAACATCTGCGTCAATTTATTCACAGCTTTGACATAAGAAGATTTTATGACAGCCTCTCAACCAAAGGTAAATTAATGAATATTACCACCATCTTTTGCACCAGCTGACATTACAACTTGCTGACTAGACTGTTGATGGATGGAATTTGGCTGCTGTAAGTCAGCAGATGTAACAGCATCGAGACCTGGTGCCTGAACTCCAAGTCCCAGACTTGCTTGAGAAGAGACAGATGAGCTTTGAGAATTGAACTGCCAAAAAAGTCAAGAAGCAGGCTGAAAATTAGACTGAAAGGAGGCTCACATTGCGCCAGAGAGAGCATAATGAAAAAAATCGAATACAACAAACGCAAAATATCAGCAGTTATCATGTCTCATCAAGGGCATGATAAAAAAAATAGAAATACTTTCTTTTATCTCATTAACATACGATCATCTCAAGAACTATTATATGCCCTTTTTGTAATACTGATTTTAAAGAATTTGAAAAGCTAAACTCAGTACATTCACATTAACCATATAATCGAGTCAAGGAAGACAGAAAACAAAATAGAATGAATTCAATGTATTTTAATTAAATCACGATTAATGTTTTATCCTAGAAAGCATGAATGAAAAATAGATGGGCATACCAAAATATGTATGGAGATGGTTTAAACAGCAAAACAAATGACGAATTGAGTTAGTTCCATTACATAATCATGAACGGTGTTCCCACTAGACGAGGCATACCGCAATGAACTATACAAAATTTAAACAAATGTATATTGGTAAAGCAACTGAGTGAGCTAGGTTTATCCAATCACTAAGGAAAACAGGAACATGAAAGAATATTTTTAAAGATATGTTACAAACAGAAGCTTCTTGTTGAATTACAGACCCAGACAAGTAATGCAGCAAGAAAAAGAAAAATATGTAGAACAGGAGCACCTGCTGCAAAAGTGGGTTTTGTTGGGGAGTAAACTGTTTGTGATTTCCACCAGAAAGAGGCGGCATACCAAGAAGGGTGCTATGCCCTTGTTGCTGAACTTGTTGAAGTCGTTGCAAAAATTTTTCCCTTTGATCAGGTGCAATTTCAGTTCTCGCACGAAACTGTCCCGAAATGAAAATAATTATCAGCATGCTTTGTGATTGAACAACCTCTATTAAATTCAAAAATAACAGCATGGCATGATTTGTAATATTATCTTCAGTTAAACTAAATATAATTTCTCAGTTACATATCCAATGAAAAATTTCACAAATTTAAGCTTCAAATAGTTTGGAGGAATTTCTTAGAGTATAATGTTATTGTATTATCTCTCCTAAAATTCCTCCCAAGTGGCAAATAAGACAACTACCATCAGTAGAGGAAAATCAATACCGGCTCATTCTGATTTTGGAAGGAACTTCCAGGCCTCCATTGCATGCCAGAGACCAAAGAAGGGGAAAAAACTCTTCCACCCATTCCAGCAGCATCATTAACACTACTAGAATCAACCATACCAGTTCCATCACTACTCTTGCCGGCCTGAGGCAAAATCATTCGATTACTTAATGGAGATGTCAAAGGTTGTACCACTCCAATACTCACAAGTCTATCATCTGTTGATAGAATATTTGTTTTTGTTATTTCAGATGCTGAAGGTACTGAACCAAGGGCTCCATTGCTAGGAACTGCACCAGAACTAAGAGAGATACTGGATGACGGCTGACTAGAGAGGCTACCTCTATCAATGCTCCTTGCTAATCCAGCTTCGGAAAGAGCAGGTGATGACCTACGGACAGGAAAGCCTGCAAGATCTTCCTCCTTCATAGAATTTGCCACTGTTCCAGGGGATGAAGGATTGGCTGCAGCTGCAGTTTCCAGCACACCTCGAACAGATATTGAACCTGGAAGAAATGGAGAAGCTGATACAGCAGGCAAAGGATGAACTGGAACACTCATAGAAACAGGAGTAGCATGATTAGCAGCAGGTGTTGATGCAGCTGAAGAATTAACCATACTACTCTTGGAAGGTGGAGTTCTTGCAACAATGTCAGAATTACTATCCTGTGAAGCAGTATCATCGACTTGCTCTTGAACAGAAGTGGCCTGCTGCTCTGTAGAAGTGGCAGTAACCTAAAAAGAAAACGTCATTTTCCATTATCTACACATCACAACAATGCCAATTGAGGGCAAGCCAAATAAAACGATGGAAAGTGAGCGAAACAATATGCAGAAAAACCAAAATGTGCTTTGCATATATGTGCAGAATGAGAAACAAAATACTATGCACTACACAGACTGAGAAATGATTAACATAATGATAGAACAGCATATGTGGAGACAAACCCAGTCAAGGATGAGTTTAATTGGGGCAATGGGGGCACATGCCTGCACTGGCCCCAAAATTTCAATGCAGACCTTGTAGTTTTCTTGCACCCACTCAAAAAATTTATTTTGCCCCCACTAGCTCTATTAATCTATGTATTATATTCATGTTTACATGAAAGTTCAATATGGTATGGGCAAATTTTCTGGATTCATCCCTATGTGGCTATGCCCTGTTAGTAGTAGTCATCTAGATAATAGATTTAGCATTTGACACACAGTACCCTTTAACCAAACAGATTTAATTCCCACAAAAATCTTGCTCAACTTTGAAATATAAAATACAGGAAGAGGTAAGCTACATAGATTAAAACAATTAATATATCCTTTTTCCTCTTCACAATAAACCAGGAAATAGCAGACAGCTTTTAAGCAGCACTTGTTTCATAATGCATGATCTCAACAGACTAAAAATGGTGGCTTCAAATTGATTGTTAATT
>CAOJCQ015245150.1:0-10347 GCA_948356215.1 Stillingia texana | reverse complement strand
TAATTTTTCTTTATTTACTGCTTTTTCATTTGTATATTATATAAATGTGATAAATGATCAAAATCATAGCTCTCTCGAAAGATTATCGATTTAATGCAAGGGTATAAAATAAGAGGGAATTCCCAAACCCTGAATCTTTTTGGTTCATACATTTCTGGTCTGACTAAGCAAGTGGGGACTCTACTTTTTTTGATTAACCAAGCTGTAAACCGCCTCTCAGGTGTAGTACTCGTTTAGGTCATGCACTCTAGTCCATTGGTAGGGGATATGTCCCGTGATAGACCCGGGTCATCACAAGCCTGCATAAGTATTACATCACAAGTAATTTAATCAACATATTTTCCTATGGAAAAAGGAACTCTAACTCATCTATTCACCTTCACTTCTCCACAATCACTCAAAAATTATAGCTTATATGGAATGGGATGCTTTTAATTTTAGTTCCTAATTTCTTTACAAGCAAAGTACTTATACAATTAACACATCTATCCCCACCAATAATCATGCTACAAACCTTCCCATCTATTAGGTATCTAGTATGGAAACTATTTTCTCTCTGCTCCAGACCCTCCTCCTTCACATTTAAGTTCAATGCAAATAAAAATACTTAAAGATTCACATGCACACAATACTATACATTCTCCTCATCTATATCAGAATAATCTTCTAAAGGTGGCATTTCATTATCATATTCAGGATATGATTCAGAGATAATTTCATCTCCCCTAATAATTATGGCTTTCTTATTAACACTTTCATTAGCATAATGCCTCACCCCTAGCAATTAAAGCACTGAATAACTCTAGTCATATTAGATTTAGGGGCTAATTTAGTTCTACCCTGATTATTAGAAGTGTCTTTAGGCGCGAATGTACCTTTTTGAGATGGAGATTTATCTAATTTTGTTGGGGTAGCCTTATTATTGAATTCCAAACCTCATTTTGAGTTAGAATTTTAAGTTGTTTGCTTGGCTATCCACATTTGCCTTTGTTGCTTCTCTACCTTAATGGCAGTGTTGACAAGATCCTAAAGATCATAGTATGGGTATAACTCTACCACATCAGCAATATTTCTGTTTAGTCCTTTCAAGAACCATGTCATAGTCTGCTCTTCATCCTCCGTAAAACTCACCTTGGTTATAATCATTTTCATCTCTTTACTATATTCATCAACCTTCTAGACCCTTAAATGAGTCTGATTGTGTGTCTCTTTGTAGTAGTAAGTAGGAACGTACTTGTTGATGCTCACGTTAGAGCTTCTAGTTTTGAGATTTTTGATGTTGAGAGGATGATTGCCTATGATCCTGAAGATTGACTTTCAAAGTAGGAGGACATGGAAGTCAAATGTAAAGAGTAAAGTTTAGTTAATAATAAAACCCTAATTTAGGCCTAGAAGTCATGTTTTCTCCATTTTGGCATGTTTCGTGTTTGAATTTTCAAATTCCATCAACGGATTTAGAATCATGACGTTGAAGTATTTCCGAAAGGAGAAAATGGATTTTTTGGGTCACAGGCCAAAGTGCCACACGGCATCCCGTAGGGCTGCCATATGGTAGACAACAGCGCCACCAAAAGGAGGCACCATCGCCGCTCCATTTAGGGCTTTAAGACCCATGAAATACCTGTTTTTGCCCTGATTTCTGGGTATTTGGATGAATTTTGCCCTTCAAATTCTCCATTTTAAGGACTTTTGGGCAATTAATACATAGTACACAAACTAATTAGAGACAGTTTCTAGCTTAAAGTTGGACAGTTTAATGACGTAATTAATTAAGTTAAAATTAATTAATTAGTTTAATCAAGTAGAAAAAAATTAAAAATACCAAAAACTTTTGCATTTTAGATTTTTCACGCGTCTCTGAATCTAAAATAAGCCGGACTTTGAGAGGTAATTCTTTAGAAAATATTGACTAGATTTTTTTCTTGCATTTTGTTATTTTTCCACCAATATTATTTATTCATTTTAAATTATTTTACATTTTCTACATTTTTGTTTATTTATTTTATTTTTCTTTTTGTTTTGGTGAGGTTTTTGGGACCCACCACATGTGAATCTGTGATTCATGTGATGGCGAGAAACCAAAAAACATTTTTGTCATTTATTATTAATTTCCTGTAACCTTTAGATATTTAATGCTATTTTTATTTTCATTATTTTTGGATTTTTATTTTCTGCCCAAAATAAGAATTTATTTCATCGATTTTTTTTGACGCAGAACCCGATATGGGTCATGTTTTTATTCATTTTGAAAAAAATTAAGAGACGAATCTGATGATGGCTCGGTTTTCTGTTTTAAGGTCATTTCGGTCCCAAAAAATGTTGTTTTAGTGTTTGTCCTCTTTTTACATGCCATTTTATTTTTTCAGTGTTGATTATTATTATTTAGAATATTTTGAAGGTCTCTCTTATGCCCAAGCAATCATCTATAATAATTTAAAATTTTATTTTCGCTTTTAGCTTATTATTTATTTATTTTCATATTGAATATTTTAGGGTGTTAGATTTATTTTGATTGCTTATTTCACATGCTCATGCAAATTATATATTTTTATCTTGATCGTTTTATAAAAAACCCCCAAAATAATAAGTCATTTAAATGTTTTCTACTTAGAAATTAATTTGTTGTTTCCATAAAAAAATGTGTTGATTTTCCTTAATAAAATTCAATTAATTCTAGAAAAATATAAAAAATGATTTAAATAAATAATGGCATAAGGAACTAAAGTTCTCAATTAATCGAACAAACCGATTTTATGGATGTTAACATGTGCATGCATTTTACCGCTTTATTCATATATTATATTTTATTCTGTATTCCCTTATTTGATTTGCATATTTAATTTATTTTCTACTTCGGAATTAATTTCTTATTTTTCATAAAAAATTGTGTTGATGTTTCTGAATAAAATTTACTTAATGTTAGAAAAATATAAAAATGATTTCAATGAATAATGGCATCCGGGAATCAAAGTTTCCAATTAATCGAACAACCCGACTTTATGGATGTTAACATGTACATGCAATTTACCGCTTTATTCGTGTTTTGTATTTTATTCCCATATGGCCTTGTTTGATTTGTGTATTTAATTTATTTTCATATCATGAACTGGTTAGGATTAATTCGAGAACTAATTAAATTGATTGCATAAACGTAATTAATAAAATTTAAAATGGACTAAAATAAGTTGTGGGTTTCTGAACCCCAAAATCTCTGGTTTATTTTTCCCGGTTTAATATAAACCGGGTGGTGACTCCTTTTGTTTTTAAAAATAAAATAAAAATATTTTATTTTTCCAAATCGATCAAAGTCACCAAGTAGACTCTCTTAATAGGTTTTGTCCATGTTTTCCTTTTTCGGCCTTCAAAACCATCAAAAGAAAAATATGGACAAATGACATGTTCACTTGGTCAAAATAACAAAAAAAGACCAGTTAGTTTTCCAAAACAAAACTCAGCCGATATGTGTATAACAGGAAGTGGCAAATCTGTTGGGCACTAAATTTTTTATAAGAGAATCCACTCCGAAAAAGGTCCAATTAATTAATTATTTACTTTCATGCATTTGTTTTAACTAGTTCATATTTAATTCAAACCAAATTGCACACACACACACACACACACATATATATATTGTGTCCCTCTTACCTTGGTGGCACCTTTAAGCGTGCATCCACCTTCATTTTAGGTGTAAGATTATGAGGGGTGATGATCATCGACTTTTGGCCCCCGAAACCATGTTCATTCAATGTGATATATCAAATGGGAAGGGTGATAGAGAGAGAATCGAATGATAATCCCTACCATCAAAACCCCAAGCTGAAAAGACCAAAGCCTTTTGAGACTGAAACCGATGACCCATGTAGCCATAAACCATAGCAACTTCCCCTAGGTTTTATAACCATAATAGGAGTGCATGCTATGTGGATTGACTTTGTAACCATAATTATCTTCTGAACGCGTATCAGAGTCGAGAGCTACTCCACACTTAAATTCTCTTGAACTAAATATGTCGGTTCAACAATTTTCAAATACGAGTTACAATTTCAATCGTCCCTAGTTAGATGATTGCACTTTACTTTTCATCTATACTTTGAGAAGGTATAGAATTCATACTCATGCATCCCCATTAAGGCCTGAGTAAAGCCCACCTCAAATAGATATACAGGACCCCGTGTGTGGGAGTAATAAGGTTGGGAGAAAATTACGTGTGTCTATCTTTGTTACATTAAATGCACATCATGCATACATGCATCATTCTAAACTGTCAAAAGGATACTCCTAAAAGTGTGAATGGGATGTGACTCGGTTAGATTTCATTTTGACAATCTTTATTTAGTAGAGGGATCTTTATGAACCAACTTAGAGCTCGAAATCAGACTCAGCTAGGTTTAGTGTTATAATTCTTTATCTGAAGAATAATCATTGTGAATCGGCCTCGAGTCAAGATTGAGCCCAGTTAGGTTTTATTTGATCACTCCCAAAAGATTGCCATCGTGAACCTACCTTGAGTGTGAATCCATTGGCAATTCTAGAAGAATCCAATTCATGCATCATGACTTATTCTGCTTGTGCTAACCCTTATGTGATGCAAACATCATAAGTTAAGAAAGTAGACAAATGAACACAGTCACCTTCTCAGTCAAGCTTTCTCACCAGACTCCAGTCATCTAATTACCCAACCAGTTGATTAGATGGCCAGAGAATCCAATCATATGACTCATGCAGAGTTTCAGAACCTTTAAGAAGAGATGAAGGAGCTCAAAATGATGATGGTGGAAATGAAAGGGATTTTGGATTCCCGAATTAAAATACTCAAGAGAGAAATGATGGATGCAATGATGAGCATCCTGAATGAGATATCAGAATCCTATCCAAGAAGGTCAACTAGATAAACATCTGGAGGACTATGTGGTGAGAAAATTCACATCATTATTAGGGAAACAATCAAAACTAAGATGGAAAGCTACCAAGAGTACATTTCTGAAGAACCCCTTTCAAAATGTTTGAGAAGTTTATCAAAGAAGGAAGACTCAACCTAAAGCCTCCAAGGCCCACCAGAACTCAAGGGCAATCTAAGCATAGAGATGATCTCTGTTGCGATGATCACAACCACACCAGCCATTCCACTGACTACTGTCGAGTTTTGAAGGGCAAGATTTAAGATCTCATCAACCAAGGTGCTACAAACACCAGTAGGGGACCTCTTCCCCCAAATCAGTAAAAAAATCTATGGTGGGACAAAAGCAGTGTACCTAGCTTGAGAAGCCCTTATCATGGATTTTAAAGAAATTAACTAGAGAAGATAAGCTAAGCCCACTAAAGCCAAGGCCAGCCAGGACTCAAGGGAATCCAAGGCATCGATATGATATGTATTGTAAATTTCATCAGCACACTAACCATTCCACCAACCGTTATCATGTTTTGAGGGATAAGATTCAGGATCTCATTAACCAAGGTGTCCTGCAAAAAGCATAGGTAGCCATGGCTCTTCCGAGAGACCACTGAGGAAACTGATGAAGATCTTTGATGTCTTGAACATTTTAATGATGCATTTTTATTTTCCCTAATATGTGATGAAATCTTTGTCTTTTCTATATGTCATTAATTAAGTTAAACATGATTTTGCTTATGTGTGCAATGTTTTGCTTAACACTACCATATATCATGATAATCATTATGCATGCATTTTTGACATTAACTCCATTAAAATATATTCATTTAATCTTGGTAATAATGACAATCCTAAAAATGTTCTAATTTCTTCTAACATAACCTTTAAAGAGAGGATAAAATTTGAGAGAATTTTAACAAAATATAAAAAGGTATTTACGTGGTCATATGAAACACATGCCTAGCATTGATCGATCTATAGCAGAACATGAAATACTGACCTTCTCAGAGTCTAAAGCTGTCAAGAAGAAATTATGATACATGCGTCTTGAATGGGATTATACCATCAAAGAAGAAGTACACAAGCAACTAGAGGCTAAGTTTATAAAGGAAGAGAAGTATCCGACATGGCTTGCCAATATGGTCTCGGTGGAAAAGAAAGATGGAAGGGTTAGAATGTGTATATATTACAGAGATCTAAACAAGGCTTGCCCTAAAGATGATTTCCCACTCTTGCACATCGACGTCTTGATATATAATGCTGCTATGTCAACCATGTTCAGATTCATGGACAGGTACACTGGGTATAATAAGATCCTAAATGCAATCATAGATCGAGCAAAGACTGCCTTCATCATGGAATGGGGAAACTTCTGTTATTGAGTGATGCCTTTTAGATTGAAGAATGTCGGGACTACTTATCAAAAAATGGCGACTAAGATCTTAAAAGACCTGATCCATAGAGAGGTAGAGATGTATTTAGATGATATGATGGTTAGGTCTGAAACCAGGGATCTAGTTCTTAAAGTGCATCGACAAGTACAATCTTTGATTGAATCCCAAGAAATGCATCTTTGGAATGACTTTAGGTAAAATATTGGGTTTTCCAATTAGCAACAAAGAAATTGAGGTAGATCCAGATAAGGTTAAAAACATGATGTGAGCACCGAAAATAGAGAAGGAAGTTAGAGGGTTCTTAGGCAGGATCTAGTATATCAGTAGGTTCATTACTAAGCTCACCACAGTCTATGAGCCAATCTTCAAATTCCTACAGAAGAATCAGTCAGTGAAGTGGAATGATGACTGCTAGAGGGTTTTGACAGAATAAAAAATATCTACTGAATCCTTCAGTACTGAGATCACCAATACATGAAAAACCATTAATGTTGTATCTAGCAGTGGAAACAAGCTCAGTGGGAGCCATGATGGCTCAAGAAGGTGAAGATGGGATAGAACATGTTGTGTATTACTTATCAAAGAAATTTCTACCCTATGAAGAGAAGTACACCAAGGTAGAAAAGATCCGCTTAGCTGTAATCTGGGTTAGGAAGAAGTTGAGACACTACTTCCATTCATATACAATTCAAGTGATTGTAAAATATAACTCACTCCAGTATCTTCAAACAGCACCATCATTGGTTGGTAAGATGGAAAGATGGTTGATATTGCTTCAGGAATTTGATGTCCAACACTTTGCCAACAAGACCATCAAGGGGAGAGTCGTAGCTAAATTTCTAGCATCACAGTCAGTGGAGGGTGATTCATTCGAGTTTGATTTTCTCGATGAACATATGGAGGTAATATTTAAGGAATCTTGGACAATGTACTTTGATGGGGCTACCAACAGTCAAGGAAGTGGAGTCGGAGTAATCATTGTCACGCCCGAAGGAGAAACAATCCCCTTGGCCAAGAAATTGAACTTCACTGTAACAAATAACATGGCAGAATACAAGGCCTGTGCGTTCAGGTTAGAATCCATTCTAACTATGGGAGGCAAAGTAGTGCAAGTGTTTGGTAATTTGATGTCGATCATCTACCAAATAGAGAGGGACTAGAAAGTGCTAGAAGATAAGTTGATTCCTTACTTCAACCATCTGACTGTGCTGAAACAGAAATTTGATGTATGCACATTCTGGCATGTGCTGAGGGAACAGAATTAGATGGTTGATGCATTGGTGATGCTGGTATTAGTTTGGGATAATCCTAGTGGGGTTCAATGAAGCCCTTGTCATTATTCAGTTCTCAACAACCATGTTATAAGAGTCAATAAGTGGCCAATTCGGAAAGCGATGACAACAAACCATGGTTTTATGACATACAACTGTACTTGGATACATGGGTCTTCACTGAGGGATCATCACCCCATGATCAAGCTATCATTCATAAATTATCATCCACATTCATATCAGTGAGAGGAATCCTATACAAGAGACTACCAGACAGAATACAGTTAAACTGTACGGTTGAAGAAGAGTCTAGGAGGATATTAGAAGAGATTCACAATGGAATTTATGGTACACACGCCAGCAAGTTCAGTGTGTACAGATCCATCATGTAGCAGGGGTACTTCTAATCAACAATGGAAAGCAACTTTGTTCAGTTTGTATGAAAGTGTAGCCAAGAACTTACCAATTTGAACCACATGCCACCTTCAGAGTTATACAACTTGACCTCACCATGGCCA
Source organism: Stillingia texana (assembly GCA_948356215.1). NCBI lineage: Eukaryota > Viridiplantae > Streptophyta > Magnoliopsida > Malpighiales > Euphorbiaceae > Stillingia > Stillingia texana. Next base: position 2,273 of record CAOJCQ015245150.1, on the reverse strand, counting down.
TTCACAGCGTGGAGAATAGACAAATTGGGGAAACTAAGCCAAAAACATCCAATGGACATAGGTTTATAATCATAGCCATTGATTACTTCTCCAACACTATAAAAAAATGGGGATTACCGACTAACAAGTTAGTCGGTAATCATCTTAATTTTGAGTCACAATATCAGTTATCGCTAATATTTCTCTACTAAATTATTTATTTATCGCTAAATTCACCTACTACAATGTTAGTCGGTAAAGTGTGAATATTAGTCAGTAATATTTAAAGAAAAACGACCTCTTTTGGATGGAAATGTAGTCAGTAATTTAGTCATTAAATTTACCAGCTAAAAGTATAGTGGGTAATTTTGTCGCTAAAATCATTAGCGATAAACAGTGTTGTCAGAATAGTAGTCAAAAAATATTATCGACACAATTTTAGTCGGTAAGTTTATCGCAAAAATACTTAGCGACGAACAGTTTTGATGGAAAAGTAGTCGGTAAATATATTTACCGATACAAATTTAGTCAGTAATTGTTTTGTTAGTCGATAACTTTTAATCGGTAATAGATATTTAGTCGGTAAATATTTTTAGTCGGTAACATATATTAGTCGATAAATGCATAGTCAGTAATTTAGAAAATAATATTTTTTTATTTTATACACATTCAAATGAAATTACTAAATTTAAATCAAAGCGATCTAAAAATAATATAAATTGTATGAAAATAATGAAATTAAATAAAAAAATATAAAATACAAATTACAAATGCAAAATAATATAAAATTCAAATTTGTTTAATTAAAATACAAATCCTAATGTTAAAAAATATCTAAATAAATCTAGCAGTAAAGGGGTGCTCAGTAGCAGGAGCAGTGTCAATGATTGCCGAAGAAGCAATAGCAACATCAGTGGGAGGAGTAGCAGAAGTCGGGGGTAAAACGGCTACCGCAGAAGTCACTGCTGCAGATGCAGATGCTGCAGTCCCTGCTGTATATGATGCATCTGGCACTCCAGGAGATGTAGCTGGAGGAGCTTCTGGAGGAGCAAATGAAGGAGCAGCTGGAGGAAAGGTAGGCGTGAATCAGTCAAGGAAAATCTCCTTCAGAAGGTCCAACATGACCCCCTTGACTTGATGAAGCGCCGCTGGGTCTAGAGACTGACCAGGGTCTAAGACTTTGCTTGAGCCTGGGGCTGCTGTTGATATGTATATGTCTGCTGAGAAAAACTGGCTACAGACTACGATGATGGGGTAAAAGCTGATGCTCGATAGATGAGCTCTAGCGTATCGTTGCCTAGTCCATACACCCGCTTACCCCTCACCTTCTCCCTCCTAGCCGCAGTAAGCCATATCTCGGTCTCATCCACCGATGACTTCTCAACTTTTTGAGCCTGGCTCTGTTGCCTCTGCTACTCACGTAACTCTTGGAATTGATCCTGTAATTCAATTCAACAATAGTCAGACACAATTTCACCTACAATATATAATGAAATTTTTTAGGTATTATCGATACTTACAAGGACCTCCTGATTGCGGGGAGAAACATGAGTCTGACCATCATGTTGGATCGTGTGTGTGCAGGAAAGTCTCTAGCAATGTAGGAGGCCTCCCCATCTCCTGCTCATGTTTTGACAATTATATATTCATATGCAAAAAAGAAAAAAGTTCTTAAAAAGATGGTGCAAACATATCAGCCGATGATGATGGGCATCGACATTGATCAACCCTCTCGTGTACAATCTTAAGGCTGCACCAGTAGAACCATCCAAGACGTTTGTTGCCCTCAATTATGACAAGGCAGCCTGCTCTGGAGGAAGCCATATATTCCTCCAACCATCCCAAACAGCCTCACTAATGTAGCGAGGCCTGGTAGCAGTGCGTTTCACCGAGTACATGAAATCCTTGTATCTAATGGCGGCCTTCTTCTACCATATGATACGGATCACCTCAATTAGCGCAACATCCCATACAAATGTCTTCTGCATATTTTTTTAGTAAGGTAAAATGTTAGTATATAAAAAAACATGATCTATTGTAAAAATATATATATTAAACAGTAAAGAAATGTGTACCTTAAACTCTCCCCAGTAGAACTCCTTCATGTCATCTCTCATCTCCTTCCAGCTCGGACCAGCTAGATCTTGTCTAGACTGAAAACTCTTTATGATCCCCCTTGAAATCAGGTTAGATGGCTCCAACTTGAAATAAAAGTTAAATTCAAATTTTCAAAGTAATAATTGAAAATGGAACAAAAGTAAATTTTACATATATACTCGTTGTCCGGCATTGAT
>CAOJCQ015241999.1:0-11103 GCA_948356215.1 Stillingia texana | reverse complement strand
ATTACCATTTTGCCCCTAATGGGCCATTTTGACCTATTTGCTGTCTGGGACCGTTTTCTAGCCTTTATCTCCATTTTTATTCCACTTTTTAACCCTATAAATGTTAAAGACTGAACTAGGAATCCATAGGAGTTGATTTCAAGTTCATATCATTTCCCTAACTCAAGATATGGCCAAATTACCATGTATACCTTATTTTCCCATTTTTCATTCTAGGGTTACTATTCAATTTTTGCTTACTGTCCAGAATGACTTTTTTCCACTTAATCTTTTTTTTTAAATTAGATGCCTCAACTGGTGGGGATTTAAATAAGATTTCCATAGGTTCACACCGTGCATTAATCCGATTTTCCTAGGGAAAGTTATGGCCTTTTTACTTAGGGTATATCATGGGACAATTTCTAGACAGATTTCGTGATATGACTTCAGACCACTTTTTGGTCCAAAAATGATTGAACCAAGTTTTATGTATTTCTAGTCAATCTTTAGTTCTGTCTCTTATCTTTACATATTGGGGTCATTCATCCAAATCAAAGTTGAAGAACTCCAGATATGGCAATTTTACCACATGCTGTTCCGATTAGGTCTTTCATGCAACACATTCTAGACATGTCTATCATCCACTATAAGCATAGAATTATGCATTTCCTCTCATATAGTTATCTCAATCATTATCACATTCCACACATTCAAGCATCTCTTTTATGTTTATTGACATTCACACACTCTCCATGAACATACATTCAAGCGTACATCCTTTCATACTTGCATCATTTTCACTTCCATATCCACACATACATATGTATATACTTATTCACACATTCATACATCAATTCATGTCACTTATATGCCCATTCAATCATCCATGCAAGCATACATCAAAAACATGCTAAAACAAGTCTTTTCTTTACAATTAACCCAGTTTACAATGTTTCTCGGCTTGCTGTCCGAACCCCTTTTTAATACCTTAATCCCATTATTAGCTTATATTACACCATTACATTTGTTACATTATGAGTCATGGTTCTATAGGATTTGGTTTCATATCAATTGGATTTTCCTTAGAAGTTATGACCAAAATACTAAATATAGGTAATTGGTCATTTTTAGGTTAACTAGTGTTCCAAGCTTGCTGTCCGGAACACTTTTTCACACCTTAATTCTTTTATTACCTTAAGTTATACCCTTAGATTTATTTCATTATGAATAAGGAATCTATGGTTTTTGATTTCACATTAATTGGATTTTCCTAGAGAAAGTTATGACCAAAACACTAAGTATAGGTAAAGGTTAATTAGTGTTTCAAGCTTGCTGTCCGGAACACTTTTCCACACCTTAATTCTTTTATTACCTTAAGTTATACCCTTAGAATTTTTGCATTATGAATAAGGAATCTATGGGTTTTGATTTCACATTAATTGGGTTTTCCTAAAGAAAGTTATGACCAAAACACTGAGTAAAGGTCATTTGGTCACTTTTAGGTTCATTTCGTATGCCTATCTTGTGAGCAAATTTAAGACCTGAAGATGACCATACTGGTTCTGGGTCATAGGAAAGTGGTCTTTGAACTAGGTGATTGGGTTTGGATGCATATGAGGCAAGAATGGTTTCCTAACCAGCGGAAATCAAAGCTAGATGCACGTGGGGATGGTCCTTTTCAAGTCATGGAGCGTTTGAACGATAATGCTTACAAGATTTACTTGCCATGTGAGTATGGGGTAAGTGCTTACTTTAATATTGCTGATTTATCTCATTTTGATATTGATGCAGATTCAAGGCTGAATCTTCTCAAAGAGGGAGGGTATGATGTGAACATAAGGACGCATCATGATAATTTAGTGCTACCTGATGGACTGATAACAAGATTATGAGCCAAACAGTTCAAGGAAGCGCTTTTGGGATTTATACGAGCATATTTATAGGGTATTTATGAGTCTTGAGATTTGAAAGAAGCCAAGGAGAACTTGGAGTGAGCTTACAATGCGTTTTGGATCGAGTCTTAAGAGTAAGAGACCTCACACGGCCGTGCTCCATTGCACTCGGGCATGTGAGGGTGATTGAAGAGCTGCTGAAAGATTTATTTGAGTTCTACACGGGCGTGTGTGGTCCACACACGGGCGTGTGTGTCCTGCCAATAAGCTGCTGGATTTTTTTGTGAAACACGCACGGACGTGTCACTTCAGCACACAGGCGTGTGCGTGCGCAGAAGAAGTTGTTGCCTGTTTTGTGGGAATTAGACACGGGCGTGTCTCCAGGCCACACGGATGTGTGCCAATGCGCAGATGTCAATTTAGGGCTTATTTTTACTCCTTTTACTCACACCTATAAATAGGATACTTAAACTATTATTGAAGAGATAGATGAATAACTTTTGTTTAGATGATATTATCAGACTTTTTGATTGATTTTCAATCATTTAACATTTCATCAGAATCAAGTAAGGATTTCTATAATTTACTTTTGCATTAATAATATAATTAGGGTTTGTATGCCTATACAATCTTGAGTTCTATTTCTTGTTGCTGCAATCAATCTGTTATAGTTGTTCTAATTGCGGGTCGATTAGGGGTTACTAAGATTGAGGGTGAGGTTTTAAACACATTTCTATATTAAATTTTATGCTCGGAGTTCTAGCCTAGTTGGGTCTTGGGGTTTACACATCAAAAACCTTCCCCCAATCTAAAACACCCTAGATGTCAATCTAAATACAACATTCATGATAGATTGATTAAGCAAAAAAAAATAATTTCACCCCCTTCATGATTGCATCATTCTCTCCCCCTTCAAAGAAGATTCTTACTTGAATCTTGATCTTGTTTAAATTTGGAATGATTGTTCGAGGGGTACATTTATCTTCATAAATCACTCTCCAAGGTGGTGGCACTAATATGTATGGTTTATCATCACAGATTGGTTTCGTATATCCTTGAAAGTCATTAAAGATAAAAGAAATATCATTAGGGTTAGTAAAAATAATTAGGAACAATCTCCTCTTCCTCCATGACAAATGACTTTTATTCAATGGATGGGAGTTCACACATTTTAATAGCAATCTTCTCATCTTCCTCCCTCATTGATTTCCCTTCGAGAATTGGAAGATCTTCAATTCTAACTTCACTCTCCTCCAAAGTGGTATTTGATATTGAAATTTCAACCACTTCATTCTCAGCAACCTCACTATTGTCCATATAAGCAATCGATATGGGAGTATTAACAACATTAGCCTCACAATTAGTTGCTTCCTTAATAAGTTGAACAATTTCATCATAGACAACCACTTCAGTAGCTTTAACTTCAATAGGATTTATAATTAGTGATTCAACTTCACTTTTATTCATGGCTTCCTTTCTCTTTGCTATCTTTCGGCCCTTATATTCACTATGGTTCATCTTCTTGGGCTTGTTATTTAAGTAACGCATATCACTAAGAATGTTGGCCACTTGACTATTCATGTGCTTCTCCATGTCAAGCATAACTTGAAGCATGTCCTCCATTGATGCTTCAGGAGCTGTCTCACTCATATTCCAAAGTGATTACTGTCAGCTTAGTCTATCTTGGTAACCACAATTACACTTGAGAATTACAAGCAATGGATATGCACTCAAGCAAAATGAAATAAAAGAAACAAAAAAAATGGAAATCCTAACAAGAAAATGTAAACGATGCAATTCTAGAGGCAAATTGACCAAAATGAACAAATGGATAATTCAATACACAAGGAATCGATTTTGTGCGCTATGTATAAATCCAACTTAATAACAACTTAACCCCAGGTTGGCTCAAGCAAGAAGAGAAAATTTTAGATTAAGCTAGGGTTTAATCTTAGGCAAAAACACAAAATTACAAATTTCTAGATTTTTTTATCAATGCAAGAAAATAAAATTAAATAGGAAAGTTAAGGATAGTTAAGTAAAAACCTTTAACCTATGCTCTAATATCAAATGATGCAGAAACGTAGTCTATAAACAGACTAAACCCCCTAAAACATGTGATTTTGATATTGAATAAGGATAAAAACCTTCCCCCAATCTAGAACACCCTAGATGTCAATGCGAATAGAACATTCATGATAGATTGATTGAAAACAACAAGAAATAAAGTTCAAATATGCATATATTAAATGCACACCCTAACCTAAATTAGTGTTGCAATACCGATGTTAAGATAACCTTACTTGAAATCAAAGAAACAAAAGTTGCACAAAACAAATTTTATTGATAGAAAACTAATAAAAATCTTGTTAATTGTTGATTACAATTGAATATATGATGATATATATATAGTGGTGGCTAACCTAAACTAAAAGACATAAAAAACGGTAAAAAACCCTCAGTTATTTCACTCTGCGTGTGAACACATACCCATGTGGAAAAATGACATGCCTATGTGTTTTACTCCAAATTGAGGCAGAAACTTCCAGTTGGGGTCACATGCCCATGCCAAATGTGGAACACCCATGTAGCCCTAACAAACACCCATATGATAGGAGACATGGGTAATTTTGATCTTTTTGCAAGCAAAAACTTTTCTTCAGACGCATAAGCCCATGCCACTTTGAGGCACACCCGTGTGAGTCTCAAAATGACTAAAAATCATAAAATAACATATTCTAAGACCTTAAACCCAGTTATCATGAATCCAACTATATAGGATAACTAGATTCAACCTTTTTCCATAAACTAAGAAAAACCAAAATATACCCTAAATATCCACGCATCATATAAAATTCAAATGAAATGATAAAAAAATAGCTAAATTATAAATTAAATTTGTCAAATTCTAGAAGCTTAGTTCCGGATGCTTCATGAATTGAAATAATTTCACCCCCTTCATGCTCGGATCAGAGAGTACAAAAGAGATCAGAAAAATCATAACAGAAGAAATTCAAAGGAAATTCACAATGAATTTCGAATTCAATTGAAAAGTTCTTCTGAACCTTTTTATTTTGATTTAGTTATTTACATGGTATTTAAATATTATAAAATTTTCATGTAAAATTTGAAGTCAGTCTGAACTCGTCTGGGACAAGAAAATAATAATAGAATTCATCAAGCCAAATTAAAGGGCTAGGCACAGATTGTAGTATCTAGGCCTAAAGGATATTTTATCATCGGACTTTTAATTATTAAATAGACCTATAATTAATTACATATCACTCCATTTACTTATTTAATTAAATGAATTCATTAAAAACTCAAAAGGATAAATATCATAATAGTTTCAGATATGACGAAAATACTTTTCCTAATAGGAAAAATAAGATGAGAGAAAATCTCTATGAAATAGGGACAGATTTTTAGCCCTATTATTTCTCTCTAATCCAAGAAATCCTTTCTCCTCTTGAATATAGAATTTGTAGCCTATAAAAGGAAGAGAAATCTCATAAGTGAAAGGTTACACATTCCGTTCAATTTTCGCTCTTCTTGTAATATTCAAGATCTTCACTTCCTCCTAAGTGAATTCTTTGAGCTTTATAATACTCTCCCCAAAGTTCTTTGGTTTTTACTTTGGTGTGGATTACTTTTAGAGATGTTATACTTTGGACATTACTGGCAACAACCAAGTATGAAGGAAAACTCACAAGCGAATAAACAAAGTTTTAAATAATTAGCAAGTTGCTTGAACTCACTTAAAATTTAAAACGCTATTCATGACATGATCTGATGTATAAGAATATTTTTTAGAGTTATTCTGCCTTGTATCTAATACATGAATGCTAGGAAAACCCAACACAAACATCCTATGGAAACTAGTCTTTGGAGCTTAATATATGTTCTACTACTTTAGTACATATGATGAAATTGTTCCCAGGTTAGGAAGACAAAGGTAGATTTATTGTTATTGTAAAATATTTATATCATTAATTTTTTTATGATTCTATTAATGTCATGTAACTTTTGTGTGCATCTTCACTCACCTTCAAGAATGTCATTTGTCATTTATGGATGCAAGAATTTTTTCCCAACACCAAATAATGGAAAGGAGGTTGTTGTGGATGTATCACCTATTTACAATAGTAACAAGAGGAAGCTTGGTGATTTATGTGAATACCATAAGTAGAAGAATATGGTTATTGAATTTAATAATCTATTAGGCACTAGTATTTTTGAACCCAACATTTCACTCATACTAAGCTCTAAAACATAGTGCACCAAACAATTTAGGTACATCACTTTCATTAAGGAAATACCTCCTATTCCATGTGCAAAATCCTTACTAAGTGTAATTTCTCACTCAATTCATATCACGAAGATAATGCCTTTAACAGTTTCTTTGACCCCTCTAATTATCCCTGCAACCAATAAATAGAAACTATGTCAACCTTGTAACACAAGCCCCACCCTTGATCACCACTTGGATATCAAAGTGTTACAGTCTAACATTACCCCATATGAGTGCAATTTATTGAACAATGGATTCGATGACACTTTACGAAAACTACAACCAGTTGAGGACTATAATGACATATTTGAAGTTTAACCATCACTAGGTAGCTTATAATTTTAAAATAAGATTATAAGAGACATGTTTTTTCACCATGTCTCCATTATTTAATTAGTTGCTACTTGTCCTTTTTAACATAATTGTTGAATATCATTATGTTTTCCTTTAGTTAGACTGCATGTTCCTTTAGTTAGATTTCATTATATGTTAAATATCATCCACAGTAAAAGTTCAGTTCAATTGTAATCGTATTCAAACTTCATAATCCTATATAAGCCACTGTGAAATATTAAATGTTAATAAAAATATGACTAACATTTACTTTATAAAATCTTATACAAACATAACCATTATTCATCAATTTCCCTATCTCTTATTCATTATAAATACATACAACTCTTAGCACTCATACACCACAACCACTTCTTTTGGAAATCTGCAACAAATCCAGTTCTTAACATAATTCATTCACATAAGAAGATGAATAATAATTATCTTTCTATATGACAATGCCACAAATTCATCCTCCGATGATGACTCTACTATCTCCACCTTGATCCCATCACATCGATTACCAGATTTTAAGTCATTCACTTATACCCACTCTTAATGTTGACTTCCTTATAGAAAATTATGAGAGTTTTAAAAAATATTTAACTTTTGACCCAATTGCCGTTGAGGTGAATTGTAAGGAACAATATATTATCCCAATCTCTAACAATAAAACTAGAGATATAGACATCAACTTATCCCTTATTTCTATATTATCACAACTCGAGTTCAAAGCATACGTTGCAATGAAGATTTTCTTAGAAATACTTTGAATTTTATAGTTTCGATTACTCATGTACTACTTCACTAACAATTCCTTTCCTATCCAAAATTGCATTTCTACACTTTATAGTGTTCATTTAATATTAAATATTATCCAAACTATTTTGTTCATGTCTAACCTTTTCTTAGGTTTACACTTATAAGGTTAGTTTGTTACATGTTATAATTGTCATACTACACCACTAAAATTCACCTTCTTTATTATTTATCTATTTTGTTACAGTAAAGTTTTGGGATTCTTTCATGATTTCCAAATTTTTAAAGGTTAAACCAAATTCAACTAACTTTAACATACCCATTTACAAAATTTAAATTTTAAAAAAATCATATTTAACCTATATAACATACTCATTGTTTAAAAAAATCTCAAACCTTCTACTAGAAACTCAATTATGGCTTAGATCCTTTAATACACTAGCACATAAGATAACCAACTAACCATAACATCTCTAACTAATAGCCAAAACCTCTTTACATTCACAAATGCAAGCCCATCATTATTATTAGTATTTACCCTCCAATGCCAGTTATTTATTTTATTCATATAATAGCCCAACCCAATTCATACAATAAATTTATCATGATCTTCTACCCATATATTGTAGTTTCTCTAAAACATACAATATTTCTTCCACATTCCTCTACAAAACAACACAATTTTCAATAAAAAGTTGTCGCAAACATATTTCAAAAATTTTTTGTCATAAACTACATCATTAAATATCAAATGCAGAAATGTTTGTTTTTGTTTATGAAATCCTACAGTAAAACTTCATCATTAAATTCAAATTCTTTTATAACATATTTTTGATTTATAGTCGGTCACTTGTATTACCTTCTTATAAGTAATCCAATGGTGGATATTAGTTAATCAAATATACATACATACAAAAAAGATTTTTGGCTCTATGTTAGACGATTAGAAAATTGGGTCTTTACATGCAAACGGGCTTTGAACATTGGTTCGATTTTAGAAAATATTTTACTTAGGTGACTTTTAATTAAGGAAAACTCAAACATTTATTAGAAAATACCAATTTACAAGTTAATAGAAAGTCGTTTGGTCATTCTAGTTTTAATACCTAACATACATAAAACCTTTTTTACAAAATGGGCAATGTCATAAATAATATATATGAGCAATAAATAAATTTAAAAAAGATAAAATAAATGTAGAAATAATAAAAACCTACAACTAATTAATTACATCTCTTTGAATAATTACATCGATTCTAGAAATCACAATCTATCCTAAGAATTATACTTATCTGTGTGCCGATGGGCCTGTTCCAAGATGGCCCAGGAAAGATTAATGAATAATTATAAGTACATAAAAATACAACAACAACAACAACAACAACATAATAATAATAATAATAATAATAATAATAATAATAATAATAATAATAATAATAATATATGGAAAGATTTAGAAAATAGAAACACTATAGAATTGGAAGTTAGAATAAAATAAAAAGAGAAATTACCAAATATACAAATATATGAATAAGGTAGAAAATTAAATAAGAAAATAAATGTAACATGGTAAATAAAAGTAAATATGGTAAATATAAATATGGTGTGTGTATATATATATATATATATATTTATTTATTTATTTATGAAAAACGAATATAAATATGTTATATACATAAAAAATGATACATAAATATAAACATGGTAAACGAATATAAATATGATACACAAATGTAAGTGTGATAAATACATCAATTAATTAGGATATAAAAGAAAATAAAAAGAAATAAAATAAGTAATTAATCAAGATCATTAAATTAAGAAAATGGAAAATTTAAAAGGACAATTAACAAAAAGAATGTTATATAATTAATTAAATATATATTACATTAAAATAACTAATTAAATAAAAATAAAAAAGAAAAAAATGAAAAGAATAAAAAGAAATCAACAAACTTAACATTGAAGTTGGCGGTGGCGGAATGATATTATATATTTTTTATTACATTTTTTATTAAATAAAAATAAATTTTTAAATCATAAATAAATAGCTAAAAATCCGACAAAAATAATAATTTGAATAACAAAATAAATTAAAATTGAATAAATAAATAATTAAATTTAGGGTTTCACATGAATTTATAGAGATTCACATGCAACCTTTATATTAGTTCACTAAACAAAGTTAAAAGGAATAGAATGCAAATGGTAAATAAATAACTAAAATGATAAAAGCAATACAACAATAAATATGAATACAGGAATGAAGCTTAATATTTTTTATATTAAGGTGTTGTGTCTGATTAATTTTGATTGGTAGGAATTGATAAATGATTCAAGAACACTCTAATAAAAATTTGACTGTCTCTCAAAAACACTAGTTTAAAAGAATAATGGTAAAACTGGATTTTTTGTGTAGAGATTTTCTGAACCTTTTAAAAGTGTGGTGGAGTTTCATTTATATAGTAAAAGAATTGAAAGATAAATGGAGAAAAATAAAATAGGAAGAAATAAAATAAAATAAAAAAGGAAAAAGAAAATTGAAAAAAAAGAAAAAAAAAAGAAAAAGGAATAGAGAAAGCTAATGAGGATCTTTTTTGTTGTTGTTGTTGTTGTTATTAATATATTTTATTTAAATAACATTTAGATAATTTTTAGTCAATCCCTAAAATGTTCTTGAATCCAACTTTAATTTTCGGTCAATTTTTTAACTGATTAATTTTATCATCAGATAATACATTCATCTAAAATCCAAATTTCAATATCTATAGTGGAATAGAAACTCAAACATCGTTAGTTGAGGGGTAAAACATCCCATTTTTCCTGTTCACTATAGAAGCCAAAATTCATTAGTAGTAAATTTATTTTATCACATATATAGGAATTATATCTAATCCTTATGTTATGCAAGCCTTCTTATTTTGGACAAATATCATCAGTTATATGTCGTGATATAATTGGTTCGTTAAATTTCAGTTAACACTATCAACTTTTTCATCTAAATAAGGGCATAATGAGCTCAAAAAACACACTTCAGAAAAATACATGGATCAAAAATGGATTGAGTACATAGAAACTTAATAATTGTTAGTTGAAGAGCAAAACTACTCATTTTCCTTATTCAATATAAAAGCCAAAATTCATTAGTAATAAATTTTTTTTATCACATATATAGGAATTATATTTAATCCTTATGTTATGCACGTAGACCTGGCAGATGGTCGAGCCGAATCGGACGGGTTCAGGTTCAGGTCATTTTGGATTAAGGTTGGGTCGGGTCGGATCTAGGGTTCACTAGGGTTGAGCATGATCTGATTTGGTTTAAATATGAATCAAACCAAAAAATTCAAAAACTGAAATTCAAAGAAAATTCCAAATCAAAACTGAAATGAAAATCAAAATTCAATATAAATTTAATACCGAAACCGAACAAAAAATTTAAAAATTCAATATTTCATTTAAAACGGTCCATTTAGTATTTTGGTTATTAACCAAACCGAATCAAAAACTAAAATTTCTCTAAAAAGAAAATTGAAATTTAACCGAATTTATAAAAAAACTTAACTGAAAAACCAAATTAATTTGATTTGCTTTGATTTTCGGTCAAAATCAAACCGTGCTCGTCTTAGGGCTTATACTCTTACAGATAAACAAATCAAATTTGGGCATGGATGCATGCATATCTATATGTATGGATATATATTGGTATGCATGCATGTACATATGTATGTATATATGTATGTATGTATGTGTATGTATATATGTATGTTAATACATACATGCATGCATATATGTATGTTATATATATATATATATTTGCATGTATGTGTGTTTGTATGTATTTATACG
>CAOJCQ015226427.1:0-10356 GCA_948356215.1 Stillingia texana | reverse complement strand
CTGTTAGATCATTTATTGAAGCATATGGCAGGGAAAGTGGCACCAGGTGGTGAAGAGAGGTTTAGGAGGCGACATAATGCAGAGGGTGCAATGGAGTATTGGCTTGAAAAAGCTGATTTGGCTGACATAAGAAGGGAGGCTGGGATTCAAGACCCTTACTGGACTCCCCCATCTGGTTGGCAACCCGGTGATAATCCTACCCAAGATCCCATTTGTGCCAAGGAGATAAGAAATCTTAAGGAAAGGGTTTCTAAATTGGAAAGGTAATTACCCTTAGCCTGTGTTTTTGTTAGCCATTATGTGTGAAGTAGCTTTCATTTTTGTTTAAATTGCTGGGATTTTGCTTGGTGAACAGGGACAGAGATAGTGTAACTACTACAATTTCTTCGGTTACTAATTACAACACAGTTTATGATAGCTTAGTGATTCCTTTGCAGGTAAATCTGAAAGTTGAACCAGATTTTCCCCAATTCAAGTTCTTTAGTTACTTCTCTGTCTAATATTTTTTTTATTTCTACTTCTTTTCAGGAGCAATATATTGATCTGATGAATAGAAAGGTTAAGCTTGAAGAACAATTCGTGGAAATTTCAAAACTTTTTTGTGGAATGGAGGTACGCCAGCATGATGAGCATTAGATTCTCCAACCTTTACATATAGTGAATGAGATCGGTAATTCGTAATAAGCTTAATCTATTAAAAGGATAAGATGATATTAATTCTACTGCATTTGTAGATATTAAATGGGATTATTAATTCAATTTCACTTAACATGTTAAAATGATGAGTTGATACTATATCATTTAATAGATAGACATGTTTGAAACTAGGCATGTTTCATAAATGGCCAGTTATTGTTGTAGTTCGTAATGATGGATTGTTTTGGATATTTGCCTGATAAAGTGATCTTTGGATATTTGCTAAATGTAATGTTCAATTCCAAGCTGCAAGTATACCATTAATTTCATATGTAGATGATCGTTCATAGTACTCTTGATAATTGATGGCATTGCTAATTTATTGAGGAAGGATTTTTCCATTAAATGAATGATTTGAATAAACTATGTAGGATGCAACGGGAAAGTTAAAAACAACAATAGACGAAGCAAGCAAGACTGAATCATCTGTTCAAAGACCTGCATTAATGGCATTACCAGAATCAGCACCAACAACAGGTGCAGAACTGGAGAAAGAAGAATCAGTAGAGCAAAAGAAAAAAGCAGAGGACAAAGCTGCAAAAATACAGAGGCTGAAGAGTGGGTTTAGGATATGCAAACCCCAGGGGACTTTCTTATGGCCAAACATGGTTATCTCAGCCCCTCAGGAGGTGGTCATATTTGAAGATCTCTTTTCAGTCCCTACACCGCCTTCTGCCTCCTCCACATCAGCAGCACAGCCCCACCTTTCGGCTCCTCCAACACATGGTACCCACCCTACTTCCCCAGTGAGGCCATTGGCTGAAAAGAGGACTGCTCCCAATTCTCTCCCTACAACTACCACCAAAACCTCCATGATCAACCTCAACGAGCTTCCTAGCAATCAAAATGACAATATGACTCAATCTCACTGCCAGAGCTCCTGCTACCCTGTCACGTACCAAAGACGAACCCATCACTCTGTTAACAACAGTCCCCGGCCATGTGTAAAAATCTCAACTTTATTTAATTTTCTCCACTTCTATCATGCATAATCTTGATAACTTAAAATCGGATCATGACCAATTTCATGCTATGCCTGTTTCTTGAACAGTTGGATCCTGCAAAGGAAGAGACCAGCCAATGGGAAGGAGATGATCAAGGAAAGGAATTAACTAGCTACTGAGAACACAAGCATCAATATTGCTGCTCCAATCGTGTTCATCAATGGAAGTAGGGACGTGTCTGGCTCTTTCAACTTCTAAACCCATCTAGACTAATAAATTTAGACAGGACTAATTAGCATTAATTGTCTGCAAGTGTAGTTTTTTTAATCATATAGAATACTGATTGAACTGAAGGACACACCTAAGATGGTCTCTATACCACTCTCCATTGACCTTTTGCCTCCATTGATGAGCGTGGCAAAAAGAAAACAGGACAAATACGAAATATTCAAAACATGTACGGATTATATATGATTCTCTCTCTCTCTCTATATATATATATATATATCGAAACATAGAAAGAATCATTCTGTTTCATTACTTGTTAGCAATGATGAGAAACAATGAGCTTTATTAGTTCTGTAATATGAATGAGCAGCAACAGGCCGGAATGCAGGAGGTTTGGCTGCTATTCTGTATTTTGTAAAGTGGAGTTCTTTTATGCATTAAGATTAAGGCATGGAATCTCATGTCTCATTACTATGCCATACAAAATTCAATTAGTTAAGTGAATGTAAGTAGAATTAATAATGTGATCAAAATAATTGTCTCTTCACATATTATAATGCTTTATATAAAGAAATGTGGCTATTGGAAACCCAATTGAGCATCATGTTCCAGATATAAAAAAAAAAAAAAAAATACTACCATTTAACCTTCCCAAGAGAAGAAGCCTATTATCAACCTTTCAAGCCCATAAGTCGTAACATATGCATAGTGTCAGTGGCTCTTAGTTATATATTCACAGCTTCAAAGACCTACAGGTTATTTTCAGAAGCTCCAGCCACCATGGCTCTGTGTAGATATCAAGTTAAAAAGGCAAATATGAAAGAGAAAAGAAGGTCACTTTTAAACACTTTTTTAATAACGGCCCTGGCCCAAAAGAGGCCCAAGAGCAAGCCTCAATTCCAAATAATCTGAAAAAAATATTAAAGAAAAAAAACGAAACGACAAATTATTATTTTTTTAAAAAAACGAGCCAAGAGGAGGAAACTCAGTCAGGAAACAGGACCGCAGCAAAGCTAACTTGAGTTACTTGCCAAACACGTCCTTCCCTCTGCAATTTCTAGGGTTTGCCTGAATCTCAATTGTGATTTGATCTAAAAGAAATAGAGAGATGGTACTATCACAGAAGCTTCACGAAGCATTCAAAGGCACCGTAGAGAGGATCACGGGACCGCGAACTGTCTCTGCCTTCAAAGAAAAAGGCGTTCTTAGCGTCAGCGAATTTGTTGTCGCCGGTGATAATCTCGTCTCTAAATGTCCCACCTGGTCTTGGTAATTTACCTTTCAGCCATCTCTGATGTTTTGCACATTTAAATTTAGTGAATTCCCTTCCTTTGTTAGGTTCGATCTTTAATATGTATTTGTGGTCTTGTCATTTAAACTGTTGGCTAATATTAATTATTCTAAACTGGATTGCGAAGTTGAGGAGTTTTACATGGGAAGGCATTTGTTCCCATGTTTGGTTGTTGATTGATTATGGCAAGATTCAGGTATCGAATTTACTGAAATATGATCGTACTATTGTTATTTTGAGCTATAACGTGAGCACTGGAAATTAAACGTAATTTCTGCTTATCCCTTTTTGTCATGTTGACTGTATAATTTTGTTTTACTTTATTGGAAAATATTGCACCTTGATGGACGTTTATTCTTTGAAGGAAATGACCGTATCATTGTCTCGGCTTTCAGCTTTTATTTTGTATGTTAAGCCTGCCATTTGCTTTGGTGCAATTTTAAGAAGGGAAACATCTCGATTAAGTTTACAGTGTTAGAGATTAATTTCCAGTTGTTCTTGTCTGTACTTGGTTAATAGGGAATCAGGAGAACCAAGCAAAAGGAAACCTTATTTGCCTCCAGAAAAGCAATTCTTGATCACTCGGAATGGTCAAGGCATCTATCTTCTAACACATTTTTTAATTTGTACTGCTCTCTGCTCAGTATGTTGGTTGTAGCCATAATTGTCAGTGTATGGTAATTACTAGGAATTGATATTGTTCTTATTCTTTCATGAAAAAGCTTTTGAAGAAAATTGTGATCTAATGTCTATTTATTTTGAATATAAGGAGAGATGCAAGGTTCAGTTATATGAAGCAACTGGCACCTACCGACTACACACTTTTCATTTTGAATAAATTTTTTAGTCCTCTAGTATTGTTTTTATTTGCAAAAAAGATTCTCTAAAACTGCATTCTGTTCATGACAAAATTATAATGTTCCTTTTAGTTCCCTGTCTTCGGAGAGCTGTATCTGTTGAAGAAGAATATGAAGCTGCTGGAGGTGAAGTTCTGCTTGATAATGATGGCTGGCTGGCCACTCATGGGAAGCCAAAAGGTACTTTTCTTACCTGAGCTCGATTCTTGTGATTTGTGTCTAATACCGTTACTTATGCTTCTGTACTTGTTTTAGAAACTAAAGGTGATGAGGATGATGATAATGTACCTTCAATGGAGGCCCTAGAAATTAGCAAAAGAAATACCCTTCAACCCATACTAACATATTTTGGGGGGGCGGAGGAGGAAGATATTCCAGATATGGCAGATTATGAAGAACCTAATAATTTAATTGAGTCAGATCCCGTAAGTTATCACCCTTTAGAACATCCTTTACTGGTGGTGTTGTTACAATATGGGAGTTTCTGAGAATTGTATAGCTACTTGATGCAGGCAACTCTTCAGTCTACTTATCTTGTAGCTCATGAGCCTGATGAAGATAATATTTTGCGCACTCGGACATATGATGTTAGCATCACGTAAGAAAATTTCGATACCAAGTTACTGCATCGTAAACTTTTTGAGGATATAGAACGTTAAGATATTTTAATTTTCTTATTCACCGATATTGCGAGTATCCATACTTATTATCATTAAGCTTAGTTTTAGCTGCCCCTCTTGTATCATGTTACATGTGCTTTCCAAACCTATAGCTTTGTTTAGCCCATTATGACATGGTTTTTTGATCTTAAATATCCAGATATGACAAATATTATCAAACTCCTCGTGTATGGCTTACTGGATATGATGAGGTTTGGCGCTTATTCTATTAATGTTGCTTTCATTTGTTCCATAGTTATTACTAAAATTTATCTTGTACCAAATATTGCTTTGTTCCATGTTAGTAATTCAGATATTGGCTATTATATCTATGCATTAAAATTTGCAGTCAAGGATGCTTCTGCAACCAGAGCTTGTACTGGAAGATGTTAGTCAAGATCACGCGCGCAAAACAGTAAGGGCTGAAATACTTTTAATCATCAACCAAATGGTACTCTGCAGAACTGGCAATAAGTGTGTTTAGGAGTTGTTTCACAACTGTTGTTTGGATTTTATTTCATGAAACCATAAAACTTCCTTTTTCAAGAACTGGAAATATCTGTCAGGCAAAAATAGGTTGCTTCTGTATGTTCTTGTTTTGTTTTAAATTGTTTTATATTTGCCCGTCCATTACTTTGGCCTTGAGGTGACTTTGCTAAAATATGAACATGGGTAAACATGATTGAAATTCACATTTATTGATTCTAAAGATATTTTCTTCCTCTAAAACACAGTAGAGAAACACAGAAGTCCTATAGTCTGCAAATCATTCTTCTGTTCAAGTGGTGTTCCAATTGTTTTGTAATTGCAGGTAACTATTGAGGACCATCCTCACTTGCCTGGAAAGCATGCATCTGTGCATCCATGCAGACATGGGGCTGTCATGAAGAAAATCATTGACGTTTTAATGTCACGTGGAGTGGAGCCAGAAGTTGATAAGTGAGTGTTATACTGTAAATATGTGGCAAATTTCTTCTGTTGGTTGTCGGTTTTCTTTTTTGTTAGTACTCCTATATTACCTGAGATGAATTATGTATATTGTAGGTATCTTTTCCTATTCTTGAAATTTGTAGCCTCTGTAATTCCAACTATCGAGTATGATTACACGATGGACTTTGATCTTGGTAGCTCCAGCCACTGATCTGAGGTAATCGCGATTCCCTTACTCATCAGAGTATCTCTGTTGAGAATATTTTACATCGCATACAATTGTTGAGAATATATAAAAACATCAAAACAATGTCTGATTTTGGCAGGTGGAGAAAATTGAAGACAGAGGGAAACAGTTTGGCATCTGGCGCATTCTCTAATAATAATGCAGGTTATAGAACAGCATTTTTATTGTACATAAATCCCTAGAAGCTTCTTACACAAAAAAAAAAAAAAAAGTCTCTGTAACAGTAAGAATGACTTGAGAAACCTATTCAAAGAAAAACCAAAGAAAAAAATGACATGAGTTTGTGATAATGTATCATGTTCATACGTTATGGTTGGGAAGATTAACTATTTTCAGATTGTGTATTTTTGGACACCTATTCATAACAAGTTCCTTGGAACAAACACTGTGGAATGAAAAACTTTAAATGACAGTAGACAGTAGCAGTCACAAAAAGTAATGTGATCATGAAGCAGAGTGGTTTGCTTTCAAAATTCTTTGGCGGTGTTTTAATACCTAACGTAGATGAAGAATTCTCCACTTTACAGCTGATTATATAATGAAAAATTAAGTTGACATTTTTCTGAAGGTTCAAAGATCAAAACTTAGCCATCTCATTGAAGAAGATGAGTTGTGATAATGGGTTCACTTGCCTTGGCTGCTTCTCAAAATTTTCCAAAAGCTTCTGTTTTAATGTTTATTTTGTCTGATAAAAGAAAAAGAATAACAAAAAGGAAATATATATATAAAAAAAAGGGCTATTTAAGCATAAGGTTATATTTTTGGAAATTTATCAGGGCATGCATGCTGTCATTAGGCTTTTATTTACCGCAGACTTAATCGTGAAATTCTAACACTTGATGGAGATCATGACATCACTTGGTTTAAAATGTAAAGAAATCATAGCAATTTAAAAGTAAAACCCATGGTGAACTTTGCGAATTAGCATTTAGCACTACTTTTAACATATATATTGACTTGCATGGCAACAACCCAATTTGATATAGGTTGAACTTGTAATTCCACACTAAACATCTTCAGAATTTAAATACAAAATTTTCAATTTATGGTTTCAGACGATTTAATTAGCAATAAGCCTCACCATATATTAAGAACATTGCATATATCTCAATCTTATACTGGAGTTTCCCAAAAACTTAAAATAACATTCGTGCTGCATATATAGATTGTCTAATAAACTTATTTGGACAACTCTCAATCTCCCACCCCACCAATCTATTGAAGTTCTATAGATGAATATGGAGATTTCCATTGCAACATATTAAGAACTAAGTAGAATAAATTCAAATAAAAAAAATTCAATTGAATGCATTCATTAAAATATGATCGGATGATAATTAAATTTCACCACTCAAATTCAGAAAGGAAATTTAAACTTTTGGATATTGAAAGGCAAATCAACATCAGGAACTTGAAGAAAAAACATAACCCTTTTATCACATTAGAGACTTGTGCATTCTTCCCTGAACTACGACGAAGTTGACAAACTAATTCAACCAATATTGCTTCAGACAAGAGGGAAATACCAAGTGGTCTCGAACTGTCGAGAACAATTCCGAGTCCGATGATAAAACTGAAGGTCGTCCACGAATCTGAAATTCGTCATGACGGGGATGGAGAGGGCTATGTGGTTTCCCTTAAATCAATGAAATTCCTCTCAATTAGAAAAGAATGTAATTTTAGGCGGTTAAACTATAACTGATGATGAAAAACAATATATGATCTGGGCTTCACCGAGAGAGGGATTAGCAGAATTGAGTAATTTATAAGTAAATAAAGTCAAGCGGTGCTAGTTAAAAAAAAAAAAAAAAAAGACCAAAGGAATGCATTGTATGGATGGTGAAACTTATGATTTTCAAAATCATCATAAGGTGATGGCATGGGAGAGAGCAACGTCCTAAAAAAAACAACCATATATGATCTTTCTTTTCCACAACCAAGGAATGACGATAATTAGTATGCAATACCACAGTGAAGAATAACGGTTCAACATCTTATGATAGTGAAAAAAAATAACAAAACTTGTATGATAACTGACAATAGAAAGATAGAGTTACATGTCATCACTTTTTATATGAATATAATAGATTCATTTCAATTTCTTTTTTTAAGAAAATTCATTTCAATTTTTAAAAATAAATTATCAAATTAATATGGTCAGTAAGTTAATTAATTGAGTATGGTGAATGGACCCTATTAAACATCAAGTAGTTAGGCTGAATCTAGGCCGTTAATAATGCTGGCAGCAATAATAATAATAATCAATATCTAAAAGCTAACGTTGAAGACAAATGCACTTAAATAGTGGTCCATCAACAGAGATAGCATCCCTTTCTCTTGCAACCTCAAACACTGTCACTGTACCAGAAAAATGAAGAGTCTTTCCATCTTAATACTCTTAATTGCTCCCTTCTCTGCAGTTATTGGACATTCCCAAGTAAGTAAAACAGGATGAATGCCCATCAATTTTTAGTTAGAACTTTAATTATTATTTTATATACATGACTGTTTATTATTGATGAATTGCAGCAGGATGATGATAAGTGCGTGTATACTTTATACGTGAAGACAGGATCCATAATCAAAGGAGGAACAGATTCAAACATAAGTTTGTCCTTAGGAGGTGGTGATGGCAATTTTGTCTACGTAAGAGACTTGCGATCATGGGGTATAATGGAGGCTGGCCATGATTACTACGAGATAGGGAACTTGGATGTGTTTAGTGGGCGTGGGCCTTGCGTTAAGACACCCGTTTGCCGCCTTCGTTTGGCTTCTGATGGATCAGGGGAACACCATGGCTGGTATTGTGAATATGTTGAGGTCACCACCACTGGCCCGCTCAAGGATTGTACCCAGACGAGTTTCAAAGTTGATCAATGGCTTGCTACAGATGCTCCTCCTTATCAATTAACGGCTGATGTTGATGAATGTAGTTATTCGGGTGAATCTGTGAAGCGAAGAATCAAGAAGAAATTTGTTGTTGGGCGTCGCAGAAGACCTATAATCACTGCTTGAGAGGGGAAGTTTGTTTTTGAGATCATTGTCTTGTATGAATCCAATGAATTTCTCATCAATAAAATGAATAATGTTGAAGTGTGAGATTAAGTTATTCTGATCTCCTTGTTAGTTGGGCTTAATCATATATCTACTATTGCAATTTTAAAATATCATATTATCAAGTTAAAATTACTTCATTTTGCACTGAATTCTATTGCTAGACAGATCTAATAATGAAGTTACTAAATTTAGCACAATGAAAATTATTAAGACATATTGTTTTGTTCAATATGTTATATGTCAACTCCTTATTTGGCATGAATCCCAATGCACTGCATGATAAAAGGAAAATAAAAAAGATAAAGGATGGAAAATAATGGGAACTTTTTTTTTTTTTTGCCTAAAATGGATCATGAAAAAATATGGACTAAACCAATAATAAGGTATTGTGTGTGAATTATAGCCATACTCACTATATTTTCAACTATTTTATCTAAAATAGCTTGCACATTATTATTAGTTTGATGGGTGGATTTTTTTTTCAAGGATATATAGTGGTTTGTAATAATTTGATGTATAAATCTTTTGAGCTCTGTCATAAGAAATTATAGGAGCGAATTTATTTAGAAAGTTATAGATTATATTTAGACAAACAAAAGAGCTAATATATTTAAATCAGAAGAAATTTTTTTAATAGTATGATCGGTAAGAAAACAGAGTTTATAAATAAATAAAGGGTTATGGGTAAATTTAAACTATTTTAAAAATTTCTTTTTATATTAGTAATTTGGTCGTTGAAGCCTCAAGTTAAACCATAGATATTAGTTTAGTATATCCCCTACACATCACTGCTAAAAGACATTGTCACTAACTTCTCATGGATTGATTCCTTGTAATCCAATGCGGAGAGATAATTTCATCCTATATCATTCAATATTAAGTTAGGCTACAGTAACATTTTTAAATATTCTTGTATACTTATAAAAGTAACTCTAAATCAGAAAAAGAACGTATCATGTTATATCGTTTTTTTCATACTTATTTTTAGCTTTACATTGAATACAAATGCACTTAAATAGTGGTATGTTAAGAGAGAGAGCCTCCCATTTTCTTGCAACCTCAAACATTGTCACTGTACCAGAGAAATGAAGAGTCTTTCCATCTTACTACTCTCGATTGCTCTCTTCTCTGCAGCTATTGGACACACCCAAGTGAGTAAAACAAGATTATCTATTTGAGTATGTAATGCCTAGTTATTATTTAGAATACCCGTCAATTTCTAATTCGTATTTTAAAACATGACAAGTAATAATTGATGCAGGGCGATGGGGATTGTGTGTACACTTTATACGTGAAGACAGGAACGGTAATCAATGCAGGAACAGATTCAAACAATAAGCCTGTCCTTAGGAGACACTTATGGCAACTCTGTGTTTGTAAGGAACTTGCGATCATGGGGTATAATGGAGGCTGGCCACGACTACTATGAGATTGGGAAATTGGATGC
>CAOJCQ015199958.1:0-10008 GCA_948356215.1 Stillingia texana | reverse complement strand
TCTTTCTCAATCTTAAACGTCTAGGTATAGATTGTGGTATTTGAAGTTATAGATTCAATAAAAGTTAGGCCCATCAAATTCTTGATCAACCTCCTCGATGGCCTCCAAGTTGACTTGGGGATTTTGTTTAATCTAAGGAACTTTCCAAGGATTTTGGGGAACTGGTTGATGCGAGCATAGATAGGATGAAATTATTTCTATTCAAGAAGCATTCGGAACTTGACAAAATCAAATTTGTAAATTCTTTATTTGTTTTAATGTTCTTTTAAGTTGAATATGATGAGTTGCAAATTTAGGTTTTAATTTTTTTATTTTTTATTTTGAAAGTTTAGGCATAGGTTGAGGTTGAATATAACTATTCTGAATAGTTGGATTCAAAATAACCCATTTTGGTAGTCATTAGATGAAATACATAAGTGCAGGGACTAAACTGTAAATTTATCCTCATACAGGCGTGTCACATAAGGCACGGGCGTGTGTGGTCAAAGACACGGGCGTGCCCCTAGGAGGCATGGGTGTGTGCCCTTTGCAGCTCAAATTCTAACCTTTTGCCTTCGATTGAGTCAAAACACTCGAGTGTGTGACACCTTCACAAAGGCGTGTGTCCACACGCATAATGAAAATAATTAAGGGCTTTTTAGGGTTTTATGCCTTTTAGTTTAGGTTTAGCTGCCACTATATATATAACATTATATATTCAATTGCAATGAACAATTAACCAGACTTTGATAATTTTTTATCAATAAAATTTGCTTTGTGCAACTTTTGTTTCTCTGATTTCAAGTGAGAATATCTTGAATCACCTTTGCAACACAAATTCAGGTTAGGGTGTGCATTTGATATATACATGTTTAAACTCTGTTTCTTGTTATTTCTGAATCAATCTATCATGAATATTTTATATGCGTTGACATATAGGGTGTTCTAGATTAGGAGAAAGTTTTTATCCTTGTTCAATATTAAAATTGCATGTTTAAGGGGGTATAGTCTCTTTATAGACTACTTTTCCATATCATTTGGTATCAGAGCGTAGGTTAAGGGTTTTCTCTTAACTATCCTTAACTTTCCTGTCTAACTTTATTTTCTTGAATTGATAAAAGAAAAAAAGAAAAAAATGTATAAATTTATATTTATTGTTCTTGCTTAAGATTAACCCCTGAGCTGATTCTGAAAGTGATTCTATTGCTTGAACTAACCTGGTTTTTAATTATCATTATTGGATTTTCTATTATTTTTATTTTCTTACTTTGATTGTTTTTGTCGAGTCAGCGTAATTTCAGCTTATTCTAGATTTGCATGCTAGGAAAGCTCCATGTTAAGTACATCTGTTTCGTCAATTTTTTTATTTTGTTCTTAGTTTGTGTTTTTAGTGTCAATTTTAGTTCTTGAAATCTTGTACACCGCGTCTAACATATTTCCATTGTTGGACATCTATACTTATAGTGCATGAATTATTTCTTTGTGTGTTGGATTATTGTTTGTTCATTTTGGTCAATTTGCCTCTAAATTGCATCGTTTACTTTTCTTGCTAGGATTTTCGTTTTCTTGCCTTCCTATTTTATAGTGCTTAGTTGTGCATACTTAGTGCTTGTGATTTTGAATTGCAATCGTGAATATCAATAGAGTACTTGAGTTAAACATTAGTGAGAATGAGTGATACAGCTATAAAAACTTTGATAAAATATAATATTAAAGCCATCCTTGACTGTATGAACAACATGAAACTTCAATTGTCGAGCACTGATAGCAGGTTGGATCATATATTTGAGAAGCCACAAAAGTATAGAACTTAGTCCTTTGTGAAGCCAAAAAAGAAGAGTGTTGATTTTAGTGATCTAAAGTCAGTCAAAAGATTTTGTGAGCAAGATGATAGAAGAGCAGAAAGGAGAAGAAAATATGTGAAGAAAAGTGAGGGTGAATCACCATCTCCAAATCCTATTAAAGTTAAAGGTATTGAAGTGGTTGTATGTGATGAAGTTGTTCAAGTTATGAGGAAGCAGCTAATTGTGAGGATAATATTGAAGTTATTGATATCCCTACATCAATTGCTTGTGTGGACAGTAATGAGTTTGTTGAGAATGAAGTGGTTGAAATTTCCATATGAATTACCACTTTGGAGGAGAGTGAAGCTAGAATTGATGATCTTCCAGTTATTGAAGAGAAATCATTGATGGAGGAAGATGATAAGAATGTGGTTGAAGTTCGTGAAATTCCATCCGTTGAAGAGTTGTTGGATATGGAAGAAGAGGAGAAGGTTCATGAGTTTTTTTTTAGTAACCCTAATGGTAACTCATTTATCTTTGATGATTTTCAGAGTTGTACAGAAACACTCCATGATGATGAGTCGTACATATTAGTGCCACCATCCCGATGAGTAATTTACTAAGATCAATGTATCCCTCAAACAATCATCCTGAATCTAAATAAGACCAAGATTCGAGGATGAATCTTCTTTAAAGGTAGAGGGAATGATGCGAGAATGGATAGGATGAAATTATTTCAATTCAAGAAGCATCCGGAACTTGACAAACTCAAATTTGTAAATTCTTTATTTCTTTTAAATTGTATATGATGAGTGGAAAATTTAGGTTTTAATTTGTTTTTATTTTTATTTTGGTAATTTGGGCATAGGTTGAGGTTAAATCTAGATATTCTTAATAGTTTGATTCAAAATAACCCATTTTGGTGGTCATTAGATGAAATATATAAGTGCAGGGACTAAACTATAAATTTATCCTCACACGGGTGTGTCTCATAAGGCACGGCATGTGTGGTCAATGACACGGGTGTGCCCCTAGGAGGCACAAGCATGTGCCCTTTGCAACGCAAATTCTAACTTTTTGCCTTCGATTAAGCCAAAACACGGCGCACAATGAAAATAATTAAGGGGTTTTTTAGGTTTTTTTTATGTCTTTTAGTTTAGGTTTAGCTGCCACTACATATATAGCATTATATATTCGATTGTAATGAACTATTAATCAGACTTTAAAAATTTAATATCAATAAAATTTGCTTTGTGCAACTTTTGTTTCTTTGATTTCAAGTGAGGTTATCTTAAATCGCCATTGCAACACGAATTCATGTAAGGGTGTGTATTTAATATATGCATGTTTGAACTCTGTTTCTTGTTGTCTTTAATCAATTTATCATGAATGTTTTATATTTGTTGACATATAGGGTGTTCTAGACTGGGGGATTGTTTTTAGCCTTGTTTAATGTCAAAATTGCATGGTTTAGGGGGTTTAGTCTCTTTATAGGCTACGTTTCAGCATCACTGGTGGCGATAATTGATGACTAAATCCTCTACCTACTATATTATCACTCGACAATGAGTTATAATAAAAATTATTGTATTCATATACTTGAGGTTGTATATCAGGATTAGTATAAGAATCGAAATGAGTTATGGGGATAGAAGGATTTGCAGACCAGCCATATTTTTGGTAGCTTGCAAATGCATTACCTCGATCTTCAAAGTTTTATTTCTATTTGTAAGGCGGGTAGTAGGCATGTCCAGGAATGTTTTTATCAATACTTCCTCGGAACATCTCTTTAAATTGCCCCGGGTAACGGGATATAGTTAAGACCTTAGGGATTCATAAGCTTGACTAGTGAGAAATTTTTCCCATCCGTGGGTGGAGTGATAAGTATCTCGAGGAATGTTTCTATTGGCACTTCCATGCTTACCCCCCAAAGCCTTCTCTCGTTGTTTGTTAAGGACATAAGGGATAGTTAATACTACCCTTAGCTGATAAAAATTGATCCATTGACTGAGACATATTTTCGATGCTCCTAGACATCTCTGCAATTATTTCCTTGAGGCCTAAAGACACCTAATAAGTGTCACTTCTTCCAGTAGTCGGCACGACATGAGATGCTTATGCATTTGGATTGTGACTCTGATGGTAGTGTGGAATGGATAATCAACAACTCCTTCCAAGTTCTGAGACTCGGATAAAAATTCATTTTCGAAAAAGTAGCAGTGTGTCATTTAGCACCATTGTAGAGTGTCCCACCGAGGGTACCAAATTTACTGTTATAGCAAAATTGGTTGCGAAAGTGTTAAAGCAAATGTGCCAGAGAATTAAAGTTTTCTCAAATTAAAAATATGAAATGCAATTGAAAATCTGACTTCTAATCAAAATAACTGTGAAACCTTTTGATGTGATAATGTTTTTTAGAAAACTCAAAGAATCTACTTTAATGACTAATAAATGTAAATTTTGTAGTAAAATAAATATACCGGTGCAATAAAAAATAAATAGATACTAAAGAGATTTAAGCAAATAAAATGTAAAAAGAATTTGAAAGTACTAACTTTATTAACTAAGTTGACAGGAATAAAAAAAAAACTAGACAAAGAGTTAGAGTACTTAGTAAGCTAAGCTAAAATAAGTTAACAGTGATTATGTAAAGTGATTTGAGTGTTTGAGTATTGAGTTTTTTTTTCTTTTTTTTTTTTTTTTTTTTTTTTGGTCCCTTTTAAAGGCACCAAGTTCTTGGAAGTTGTTCACCAAAACTAATTCCTGAAAACTTGTTCACTCTGATTTCATACTTTTCACGTTCACAAAGTGACTTTTCTGAGCTTGCTTCCCAAGCTATCTTTCACATGTTAAATCTATCTTAAATATCTCATAATATTCCAACATTTTTCAGGTTCAACTCAACTTTCTATTTATTTTTCGGTTTTACTGAGATGCAAATGTTGTCACCGATCACATGGAATCCCAAAACACTTGTTATCGATACCGGACATGAAAATAGGTTATTCTCATAGAGGGATCGAGGAAAATCACTTTACTTCCCACGGCATGGTTCAACGGTCAAACCAATTGGACCAAACTAAGACGCGACACAAATTGATCATTGATCACATGAAAACCCAAAATCGCTTTTTTATAAATCCAATCATGTTTGGGTTTAGACCGGATAATCTTAACCGGCCTTTAATTTTAGTGGACCTTTTAATTAATTCAAATTAATCAAACAGCCTAAAAAATTATGCCCTAAACACTCATTAGAGATGGTTCAATGGGTTAACGAAACCCGTAATTTGACAAATCGCAAGAGAGAAGGCATTATTGATCCTCCACTACCTCTCATTCTGATAATGATCGTGTCTCATTGTTTCTTTGCTTACGCTCTATATTGGAAGTCATTTGACTCATTTCACAACTTGTTTGAAAATTTTGAAGATATTGAAGGCGATATACATAAATGCTTCAATGTGATATGATTTGGTTCTTGTACCAGAATGTAAATCCAGTGTGGCAGGCACTAATTTATCTCCCTTTCTACATTACCGGATAATAAATGCACAATAATTCTGGATATAGAAGGGTCCTATTTAGTAAGGTATAAGGTGAAATAAGCAGTTTGTTTAAGTGTATCAAAACTGTGCTCCTAATCAATGGATGATAAAGCACCAACAAAGATTGACAACCAAACATGGATTTCTTAAGAAGTATAATTTGGGTCAAAAAATAAAAGCAGACAGCCATCCAATTGTCAATGAGCATTAGAGAGGGATGAGGATGTAATCAGTAAAAGAAACTTCAGTGACTATATAAAATAACGGAAGCAAAAGGGAAACACAAAAAAAGAGCAACCTATATCTATCTCCCTAAGAGGCAACCTTATCCTCCTCTGCAGCAGCTTCAAAAGTCTCGCCGGCAACAAGCTCAGGGACATCATCCTCATCCTCTTGGGCAGTGGCTGCAGCAGCTGCACCTGCATTGGGTGCTTGCTTCTGGATCTGCTCCGCCAACTTCTTCAGATTGTCCAGATTATCAGGACCTAAGTATAAGGGAAAAGAAGTGTCAGTACGAAACATATTGAATTATTTATTATAAAGCATAAATTGGAAAAAAATGCATACCCAATTGAGTGAGAACTTGAGGAAGAATATCCTGCAATTCTGAGAGAAACAAAAAGTGATAGATCGAAAAATATTAATGTAAGCAAACAGGAGATAGCAAGCCATAAAAATGTTTTCAATAAAAACAACATATTAATTCCAGTAACAGAAACTATATTTCTTTTAATGCTTAGCATATTATACTTTTTACTACTATTAGCAACTCACTCTTGGTCTGTGGGGAGCCACTAACCACCCATGTATTGGCTGCAATTGATGCATGAACTGAAATAAAAAAGAATTTTTATGATTATTAGTTTACAAGCAAGGAGAGTCATAAAATCCAACCACAAAACAGAAGTAGGATTCACCTTTGGGGTTTACAAATTGGATAACTATATCATCCTTGAAAATGTTTACTTCCTCAATTGCAGGAATAGCATTCACTCCTATTCTCTTCAGCGTGCTTTGAAGCCTTTTATCATCTGTAGTTGTTGTCTTGTGGACAGCCTTCTTCTTTCTGCAGTTAGGGGCACATTTAAATTATAATAATTTATAACCAAGAAAAATAACGAAAATGTCAAGACTTGACAAAAGTTAGAATGGAAATGGTAAATGTAGTTGCTCACAAAAGTAATAACAGATACGGAATATAAATATAAATAAATATAAGCACTTCATTGAGACATGCCAAAGTCTAATTGCAATTGCAAATGCAATAACTAAAGAATGAGAAGAAAAACATGCAAACTAACATTTGATGTAGCTTTAGAAATTCAAAAGAAACAGCAGAAAATAGAGTAAGAATGTAGACAAAATCCACTCATCATGGTACTCAGCTGAACAGGTCAACTAGAAAGTAATTTAACAGAATCATTCCCTTTATAAAATTGACAGCCATAATTTTTATCTAATCAAGCTAGAAAGTAAGATTAATATAACAAAAAAGATGAAGACAACTGAATCAGTATCCATTAGAATCTGCTTCACACCTTCTCATGCTTCCCTTACCACCAGTGCGGACTGCACCGGCCATCTTCATAAGCCTCTCCCTGTTCATCTGAAAAGTAAAATAAACAAAATATAAGCATCAATATATTGATAGATCTTACCTCAAAACCTTAAACTTACCTCAAAACCTTAGACTTTGATTATGGTAAACTATAAACGAAAATAAGATAACAAAGTAACCAACCCAACACAAAACGACATTTGTGAATAAAACCGAATAAAAATATTAGCAGCAAGAGAAAAGGACTGCAAATAGCATAAAGTCTATTTTAGTGAAGCAACACTTTAAAGATGAGAACTAATGGAAATCCGCAAAGTGCTGTTTCCAACTAAGAATACCTCCACCTCATAAAGGACATTTTACACTCAATGAAAAAGAAAACAGCGTAAATCAAATCATGTAGCCCCCAATTTACATAAATATAATAACATAACCAAATTTCTTTAGCTGAAAACATGTTAAGTCGCACAGTAATTATAACTCTTAACAATCTCTCTAAAATTGTATTGCTTAAAATAATCAGCTTTGGATACAACAAACTTCAAACACTTCAAATACAGTAAAGTATATATCTAAGGAAATTTCAGTTACGAGTCAATCCTATGCCTGTACCTAAACCTAAATCCAACAATAACCATGTACCATGACCAATCACCAAAGAAAAAAGACATATATTAATACACTTTAAATCCTAACAACAGAACAGATCAATATAGGAATCATATAGGTTTGCTAGGTCCAACATGTACCCACAAAATACTGTTCATCATTTGCTAGGGAATTCACTTGTACTCTACTTGAACAGTCTCCAACTATTACTTGTTTCAGGCATCAATTATGTTATATATGCTACATACATGAAAGCCAAGTAAAACAAAAGAAGCAAACCCTAGCCTCTCAATGAAATCCAAAAGTGTTGCTATACTTAAATCCATGAATCTATCAAGTTTCGCAGACTATGGGCATTCTTAGCACTCTTATAAATATTCAGAAATGTATATCTACAACTATCTCAACCATACAAAAAGGCTTATGAAACCATTTTAAGAACCAAAAAAAAAAACATCTATCAATAATACAGAAAGAAGCGAAGGATAAAACACAACACGGTGGTGCAAGGAAGCACAAAAAGGGAAAACAAAATACAAAAGAGAAGCAAACAATCGTAAAAACCTTTAGGTGAACCAAAAACTCCTTTGGCATTCTAAATAGCTGATAGCTCTTTGTAAAAGATACAAAAACGGATGAATTTGAAGCAAAATCAACGGAGGAGAGGGACGGTGAAGCATAAAAACAGCAAAGTTATTGGAATTACCTTAGCTTTTCGGGTTTAGGGTTTTTGCTGAATTTGATTTCAGAGCAGATGAGGAACTACTGCGTTTCTCTCTCAGACGGCGCTCCTTTGTTTGGACTTGTGAGAAGTTTAGGAATTTAGATCCGACGGTAGATATATGCAAATTTTCCACGTGTCATCATCTTAGAGGATTAGTGTTTGTTTGGGCTAAATACATCCTTTTGCCCTCTTATTATTCTAAATGTGCAATTGAGCCCTAATCTACTTATTTCATTCAATTACATTCCAATTATGCTCTAATTATAACATAAATAAACCACAGGTTAGTAAGTCAAATCAACAAACTCAAGTTTATTCAAATAGTCCTTTTAAGTCCCTTAAGATTTGTTTTATCCATTTTACTATTTAAGAATCAAAATTGGATCAAATAAACCTTTCAACAATCAAAATTAAGTTAAATAAATATCAATTGAGAGAAATTGCTTTAATTTTTTGCATATTAGTTTGTTTGTGTTAAAAATTTTATCTTTTGATGATAGTTTTATTTTATTGAAAGTTCATTTATTGAATATTTTATAATAAAAGTTTATTTGATATATTTTTCATTATTTAAAAGTAAAATTGACACAAACTAAACATAGAAAAAAGTTAATTAACTATTATACTAAACTTTAGTGACATATTTAACCATTTGGCCTAAACTATATTATGAGAATCTATGAATATTATTTTCCATTCACAATATAGGTATGTATCCATTGAAAATATTTCTAATCTTGTAACAACTAACATAATATACATAGTTGCATACATATATAACATGCATACATACATATATATACACATACATACACATGGATGCATGCATGCATCCATACATAATATACATACATACATACATAGCATGCATACACATACACATTCATAAATATATCCATACATGCACATACATGTATACACATACATACATACATACATGTATACATATATGCATACATACATATATAAACATATACATACATTCATAGACACACACATATATATAATATACATACATGTATGCATATATAAAATGTATACATACATATATCCACACATACATGCACATGCACATGCATGCATGCATACATACATACACAATACATTTGCATACATACATGCATACATACACATGCTTGCATGCATACATATATACACACATACATACATAACATAACATAACATACATACATACATACGTATATACACATATACACATATATATATTATACATGCACGCATCCATGTGTATATATGTGTGTGCATATCATACATCATACATACATAACATACATATATACATACATATATGAATACATACATACTCATATACATAATATACATACATATATACATACATAACATACACATGGATGCATGTATGCATGCATACATACATATTATACCTACATACATAACATGCATACGTACATGCATACACATATACATACAAACATACATACATACACTCATGCATGTATACACATACATATACACATACATACACATGCATGCATGTCCTATATACGTACATACCTATATACATGAATGCATGCATGCATGCCTAAAATCATACGTAACTAACATAACATATATAATATACATACATATATACATATATAACATGCACAAAATACATATATCATACATACATACCCATAGATATATGCATGCATGCATGCATGCATGCACATATACATTATATACCAACATATTAACATGCATGTATACATACATACATACATGCATGCATACACACACATGTTTGCATCTATACATATACGCTCATACATAACATACCTAATT
>CAOJCQ015199145.1:0-12621 GCA_948356215.1 Stillingia texana | reverse complement strand
GTGAAGATGAAACCTAAGGAGAAAATGGATGAGTTTCTTTTGGTACAAGCTTAAGTATGAATGCCCTTATCCTTTGCCACTTCCTTTTGTTTTGCTATCCGTAAATCACAGCATGAGGCCACTCATCCCTTCTTTCTTATTTCCAAGTAATTCTTATTTCAAGAGGCGGTCAAAGCATTTGATTAAAATATTATTATACTTACATTATTTGTTATTTCTTTCTTTTGTTTCTTTTGTTGTTTTTGATTTCTTTTGCTTTCTTTATTTTATCCGTCATGTGATCCACTTCAGCAGCCTCCCTAATATCCAAATGATTTATTTAATATTTATTATAAATATAATATAATATTCATAAATATCTTTTTACCAATTTTCCACAATTCTTTCCAATTCATTCAATTTAATCCTTTCTATTTCAAATTAACTTCCAACTTCAATTCTACTTCAATTTAATCCATAATTTAATCCTTCTTTATACTATTATACATATTTAGTCCGTATAATACGGTTGGAGTATATTTAGGGTCGCTACACTCTGTCTTATGGATTATACCTCCTCCTCGTTAGAAAATCCATCATCTTCATAGGTACTTCTCCTAAACTGCCTCCTTTTCATATCTTTCACCTCCATCGTTAGGCTATGGATACTCTCAATCATCACCTTCATAAATTCCTCTAAAGAATTCCGATGTGCTGAATCACTCATCCTCTTGTGTTTACTCTCTCTCTTTCAATTAGATTTTTTATTTTGCACTTAAAAAGTAACACAAGTTTGTATGTTTATGCAACTCAGGCAAATAGAATCAACAAAGATGAATCCTAAAACATATTATACTATAGGTAAAATGACCGAATATGAAAGAACACAAATTATTAGTATACACGAATGCAAAAATGTGCACTATCAATAGGATGTTCAACACAACACAAAATGTCAAGGAAGCAATAAGCACGTATGACACCAATTTAGACAAACAAAGAATCAAGAAAACAAACACGACATTGAAAACGAAAAATTTTACCAAACAGCAATTGGCAAGGCCTTAAACAAAAAATTATAATTCAAGTTTATCCCCATAATAAGTTCAGAATTTATCTAGCCTATTGTAGATACAATTTGGCTATATTTAAGCTCAATTCGAAAAGCGTTTGGATATGAGATTTTATGCAGAAAAATTTTCCGCTGTAAATTTTTTTATATAATTGATCAATGAAATAAAAAACAAAAACAATGATCGAAAATAGAAAAGAAAAAAAAAGGATAGTTAAGGGAAGAAACCTAACAAGCTCTGATACCAAATGATGTGGAAACCCAAGACCAAATTAGGCTAGAACCTCTTAAGCATGCAATTCGATATGAAAACGTTGTTTAGAAATCTCAACCCTCAATCTAAGCTACCTCTAATTGACCCACAATTAGCAATAACTATGATAAATTGATTTGAAAAACGTAGAAAGAACAATCAAACTCATGCATGTATAAACAAATACAAACCCTAGTTAAATATTCTTCATGCAAAAAAATAATCATAGAAATCTTACTTGATTCCAATGAAGAATGAAGATGAATTCAAAGCTGACAAAATAGTCTGAGCAATGTCTAAAATTAATCTTAATAAAAACATATACAAGTCCCCTATTTATAGTGTAGCATAAGATGAGTAAAACAAGCCCTAAATTCTATCTCTGCACAAGGAAACATGCCCATGTGGCTTGGAGATATGCTCGTGTCTAATTCCCATAAAACAGGCTGTAACTCAGCTCATACACACACACATCCGTGTGTCTCTAGGACACGCCCGTGTGTGTTTTGGTGAAAACAGGCAGCAACTTGGATTTCTTCTGCACATGCCCGTGTGGCTCCTTCACTGATTCCTTCCAGTCGTTCTCCCATGCATCTCACACGCCCATGTTCAACTAAGGCACACCCATGTGAGTCTTCTAAGCTTTCTTCTCGACCCAAAGTGTGACACCTCGAACCCCTTCCTTATTATACAGTGTATCTCTATACATACGGAGTGTCGCAGCCGCGATGCCTCGACGTATCATGGATGTATTACGTGTCTGTGACGCGTCGTGACGTAACGCTGTAACACCTGTTCATTTACCGATTAATATCACACAACGGAATTTATAACCGTTACATCACATTTTCTTATCCATGCAAACCATACTCGTATACATATATTTCATAACCATTAAGTTCCATTTACATATTCTAAACCTTTACCATTCATATTTACAATAGTCAAAATGAAACCTATGTTCTTGCTTTCACATTTACATATTTACATATCACAAAACTTATTATTCTTTAGTTAGATTATACATCCATGCATACATATATACATACATGCACATGCATGCATGCATACATACATACACATACATGTATAAATGCATACAAACACACATACGTACAAACATACATACATAACATACATATATACATGCATGAATGTATTCAACATACATACACACATACATACATACAAATGTACATGCATGCATGCCCAATATACATACATACATATAGATATGCATGCATCCATGCTACATTTGATCTGTTTATTTGTAAGACTGTGGACCATAGAACTGAGCATGGTTCAATTTTGATCGAAAATCAAACCCGAATCGAATTAATTTGGTTTTTCAATTTGACTTTTTATAAATTCAATTCGATTTTGATTTTCATTTTAGAGAAATTTTGGCTTTCAGTTCGATTCGGTTAATAACTGAAATATTAAAATGAACCGTTTTAAATGATTTATTGAATGTTTAAATTTTGGTTCAATTTCGGTTTGAAATTTATATTCAATTTTGATTTTTGGTTGAGTTCAGTTTCAATTTGGAATTTTCATTGAATTTCGGTTTTTTATTTTTCAGTTTATTTATATTTTAAACCAAATCAAATCATGATCAGTCCTAGTGAAATCGAGATCCGATACAATCCAACCCAAATCTGAAGTGACTCGATTCGAAATGACCCAAACTAAAAAATAACATGAATCCAAAGTGACTCAAACCCGGACTTAAAGTGACTCAAACCCGGACTTAAAGTGACTCAAAATCAAACCTGAACCGATCCGATCCATCTGCCAGATCAAGATAAAATTCATGGCCCACTTCTTATTGTATTTTAAATAGCAAAACATCAGGTAAACTTAATTTTCAGGGATGGATAAAATTAATGGGATAGTGATCCTTATTGTGTTATCATTAAAAAACTAAAAATAAAATGTTGAAGCTACATTTTTAATGTTTTTATAGACCGGTAGAGTTATTGTTAAATTGGTTCCCTGAGTTATAAGAAGTTTAATAAATTCATAATAAAAAAATTGTAATTTTTTTATTATACATATAGATAATTTAAAACTGTTATTTTGTGTTTCATAAAATTGCATTTTACTTGTGAAATATGATTAAATTTCTTATCCTAGTTTGTTAATTATATGATTCCGTTTGAAATTAAATGATACAGTAAATTCGTATCTTCTTAAATAATCAATTGATTAAATTGCTATATTAAAAAAATTAATTAAATTGCTATCTGTTATCTTATCATTAACTAAACACAAAATATTAAATTAATTAGAACCCTTAACAGTTAGAGTAAACTTTCATAAAAACATCACATAACTTTAGATTACGATATTTGTTGTAAAATAAAGGAGTGAGATAGAAATAAATTGTAATCTTATTATTATTGATAACACACGTCTTACCATAATGCGGCCCAAGCAAATCAGACCCAGGATATTAAACCTAAACCTAATAAGAACAACCTAGTCGGGTCATTACCTGGATCCTTTCGACCTAAACCAAACAGACCCGATGGCTAGGCTGTCCTATCTGAGACCAGCAGAAAACGTGTCATGATTCCCGAAATCTTCTTATCCTGCTCACAACCTATAAATAGAGACATCTCTCTCATTGATAAGGTATGCACTTCGTTATTTTATACTTTTATTTAGTCTCTATTCTCTTAGAGCATTAACTTAAACATTGAAACTTAACCTTCGGCCATCACTGGAATATAGTTTCTTTCTTTTGCAGGCCTAATCCGGTCAGACTTTTCTAACTTAACATGTGGATACTAACTTTAGTACTCTTAGACTTATTAATTAGTGCTTTCATTGAGAGTCGAACAAATGATAACTCTCGCCTTACCATAATTTGGCCCAAGCAAACTAGGCCTAGGATATTAGACCTAAACCCAGTAAGAACAGCCTAATTGGGTCATTGCCCGAATCCTTTTGACCTGAACTGAACCTACCCGATAACCAAACTGTCTTATTCAGGATTAGCAGGACACATGCTCTGATTCCCAAAATCGCTGCTGTCCTGCTCATAACCTATAAATAGAGACACTTCTCTCATTGACAAGGCACACACTCTATTGTTCTACATTTTTGTTTAGTCTCTATTCTCTTATAGTGCTAAATTAAGCATCAGAGCTCAAACTCCAACCATCATCAGAGCCTAATTTCTTTCTTTCACATGTTTAATCCGGTCAGACCTTCCTTGCCTAACATGTGGACACTAACTTTGGCACTCTCAGACTTATTAATTGATGCTTTCATTAAGAGTTATTATGGAAAGAATAGATAGAAGCATGACTAATAATCGCAACATCGGTGCACATTTGGTGTGATGCCTTAATCTTACTGGACTACCAGTCACCTCTATGAGTGAAGTAGCTCAACCATCTATACCTCAAATGGGTACCCCCACTAACGGTGGAGGCTTTAGAAGCCATGTTATTGGGTTTTAAAGAGACATTATGTGATGAAATAATCTGGGAACTCCGCTCTGAGAGAGAGGAGCCCCATGAGTTTAGGACAATGAAAGATAATAGTAAAGAAAATGCTAAATCTCAAAAGTCCAATGAATTAGGAATCAAAAGAACAAATAGGGAAAAGTATGACAAGTAAGCAGGAGAATATGCTAGTACCTAAAGAGGTGCTTCAGGAATAAATAAAACAATTTTATAAGAAACACATATTAGGTCACCTTCCCAAGTTAGACAGAGATTGCACTACCTATCACCCGTTTTCCATGTAAATCTAAAAAGCTTATTTCCCAATCGGGTGAAGAGATATAAAGATAAAAAAGTATAAGGGTAATACCGACCCGATAAAACATATCTCTGAATACTTGATATGCATAGAACAACAGACATATGATGATCTAATGATCACAAAGGCCTTCCCAGTCACTTTGATGGATAATGCCCTTAATTGGTTTTATAGATACCTTCCAGCTCCATCACCAAGTTCAAACATCTTTCAGAGATCTTCAAGACTAGATTCACTATCCAAGGTCATAATAAAAAATCAATAAATGACTTACAGGTTGTAAAGCAAGAAGATTATGAGTCTCTGAAGGAATTTATTCAAAGATTCTAAGATGTGGCCTCAGAGATAGAGAACCTGAATCATGAGGTGGCAACGGTAACCATGCTAAATAATGTGAAGAGTTTATGGCTATACAACTCTTTGATGAAAGATGCCTCTATGGACTTTATTGATCTCATGGATCATGAAATAAATTTATTGTGCTTGATGATGGGTTAAGAATTTCTGGTAGGTACAATATGGCCCTATAAAATGTTACAGCCATTAACCAATGGAAGTCTCGGC
Source organism: Stillingia texana (assembly GCA_948356215.1). Classification (NCBI taxonomy): domain Eukaryota; kingdom Viridiplantae; phylum Streptophyta; class Magnoliopsida; order Malpighiales; family Euphorbiaceae; genus Stillingia; species Stillingia texana. Next base: position 6,979 of record CAOJCQ015199145.1, on the reverse strand, counting down.
ATAACTGCTCTCTCGATCGACGTTCTCCCGATTGGAAGAGGAAAGCGACTAAAAGTCCTCAAAATTTTTCCCGAGCAGACATCTAGATCTACCTGATAAGGATAAAATGCAAAATGTAGTGATGAAGGTTTACACCCTCTCAACTCAGCTCCTGTCAAAGTCCTGTAATGGATTCAGGGCAATCATGAAAAGTTAATTGGCAAAAAAAGCTAGATCAGTGAACCCTCAATTATAGAGACAAGAACTAATATTGTGACTTCCATAAGGACATAGGGCATACCACTGATGATTTTGATCACTGAAAGATGAGATTGAGAAACTCATCCAAAAAGGGTCATTGAAAAATTTATGAAGCAGAACAAAATCAAGGACGTAAAAGAAAACTCCTCTAACACTGATAAGACTAATAAAATTAGTTTGGATTCAGATGATGGTGGAAGAAAGCCGTAAGTCAATTTTTATGACCGTAAAAAGACTTGAATCATCCATATGATCGCTATAATGGTGTGTACTTTTCATCTCAGTCGAAAAGATTGATGTCAATCGCTATCTTAGTCGATGATGCTAAAGATCTCAAAGTACCCCATGAGGACATGATAATGGTTTTAGCTCTCCTTAATAACTTCCTGGTTAAGTGGATGTTAGCTGATGAGGGAAACATCATCAACTCTAGATGCCTTCAAAAGAATAGGGTTAAAAGAAAAGGATTTGGAGTCGATACATATTTCAATCATCAGGGTCAGAAATGCCCAAGTGCCGATCATGGGATCCATGGATCTTGATCTGGAATTCAATGATGGAAAGGACATAGCTAAGTGTCGTACGGCATTCATAGTGGTAGATATGTCATTTACCTACAATGTCATTTTGGGTAGGCCAATGTTATATGCAATCGGAGCTTATACATGTGTAAGGTATCTAGTGATGATGATCCCCACAAAAATAGTGAAAGTCACTGCAGGAGGTTATCAGAAAGCAGCAAGAGAAACTTACGTCTCAACCATCTCTGGTCTAAAGGAAGCTTACATTGTAGAGCACGTCCAAATGGATGATGATAAACCTCGACCATAAACAGAGGAGGATGTCAAGAGAATTGAATTAACAAAGGGAAAAGAAGTTTAAGTCGGTATAGAGGTGCCGTCTGAAATCCAAGAGGAGGTGTTAAAAGTGCTTAAAGAGAACATCTCTTCATTCGCATGGAATCAAGAAAAAATGCTTGGGATAAGTCCTGATGTCATATCACACAAACTGAGTATGGATCCCTGCATTAAACTGGTCAAACAAAGGCTTAGGAAGCATGCACCTGACCAGCAAAAAGCTATCATCGCTGAAGTCTTTAAATTGTTGGCTTCTGGGTCAATTAAGGAAGTGCCATACCCTGATTGGCTGATTAATATGGTGCTAGTAGAAAAGAAAAAGGGAGAAATGGGAATGTGCGTGGACTTCACATATTTGAATAAAGCGTGCCCTATAGACAGTTATCCACTACCAAGTATTGATATCCTTATCCATTCAACATCTTCTCATGAGGTATATTCATTCTTGGATGCTCTATCCGGGTATCACCAGATACCTATGTAGGAGCCCGATCAGAAAAAGATAAGTTCTGTTACTAATGATGGGATGTTCTGTCACAAGGTAAATCCGTTTGGACTCAAGAATTCAGGGGCAACATATCAAAGACTTGTAAATAAAATGTTCAAGGCCCAGATAGGCAAGAATGTCATAGTATACATCGATGACATTATTATAAAAAGTGAGTAGGCAAAAGACCATTCATCTGATTTAAGGGAAGTATTCCAAGTATTGAATGAATACAATATGTAGTTGAATCCAGAAAAGTGTACATTTACAGTCAGGTCGGGAAAATTCTTGGGGTTTATGGTTTCATAAAGGGGGATTGAGGCCAACCCGAAAAAGATCTAGACAGTCTTAGATGTGAAAGAGCTGACTAGCATAAATGAAATGCAGAAGTTAAACGGGAAAGTCATAGCCCTGGGCATTTTCATTTCATGTTTAGCTCAAATATCCCTCTTTTGGAGAACTAAAGCAGTTTCTTTCATCCCCATCTGCTGCTAAGCTGGCCCAAGAAAGGGAAACTTTATATTTATACATCTCTTCTTCAAGGGAGACAGTTGCAGTATTTCTAGTAAAGGAGGAGAGAAAACAACAATGGCCAATTTATTACATAAGCTAGGTGTTAAGGGGAGTAGAATTAAGGAAAAGCCAAGCTGAGTAGCTGCTCATTGATTTGATGATGGCCACTGAGAAATTAAAGCAAAATTTTCAAGCACATTCCATCATTGTCCGAACAGATCAACCGTTAAGGAAAATTATGCAAAAGCCAGATGTGAGTTTGAAAATAGCTGAGTGGGAAATTAGGTTCCAAGAATTTGACATTCGTTTCGAGCCCAAATCGACCATAAAAGCTTAAGTTTCAATTGACTTTGTTGCTGAATACATCGAATCAGAGTCAATCCAGAGTTAGATGGATCTTGATCCAATCATATGGAACTTATATGTCGATGAGACCTCTAATGATCAAAAAGGAGCAGGAGTAGTGTTAAAGGCCCCTTGGGGTTAAACGTAGAGTATGTTGTGCGATTGAAGTTTAAAGAATCAAATAATATGGTTGAATATGAAGACCTCATCATAGGACTAAGGTTGGCAAAAGAAATCCGATAAAAAATATTGATTGTCCATAACGATTCTCAATTGGTCATAAGCCAAGTGATGGGAGATTCTGAAGCCAAAGAAGAGAAAATGGTTGAGTATGAAGCCCTCATCGTAGGACTAAGGTTGGCAAAAGAAATCCAATCAAAAATATTGATTGTCCATAACGATTCTCAATTGGTCATGAGCCATATGATGGGAGATTCTGAAGCCAAGGAAGAGAAAATGGCTAAGTATCTTAAAGCAGTTCAGGCACTAGTGAAACACTTTGAGGATATGGGAACAAAGTGGAGGATGGAGAAAGTTCCCCAGGAATTGAACATAGAAACAAATCAGCTGGCAAAGCTTGTGGCATTAGACAATTTTCGATCAGTAAAAAATGTGATGCTTGAAGAAAGAAGATCGCCTTGCTTTAGCATCCTGACTGTAATGACAATCGATACTACTGGCACATGGATGTATCCTATCTATTATTATTTGTAGACCAAAACCCTCTCTGGGTCTGAAAATGAGAAGCGGAAGATATCAAGACAATCTATGAATTTTTCAATAATAGATGGCCGATTATACAAAAGGGGCTCAACTCATCCCCGGTTGAGATGCATTTCACTCAAAAAAGGAAATTATGTCTTAAGGGAGATACATGAGGGGATATGCGGTTCCCATGAAGCAAGGAGAGCAATCATAAGAAAAGTCTTCTTTTCTGGATACTTCTGGCCCAATGTGCAAAAACATGCTAGAGGAATAATCTCCAAAATGGTGACAATGTCAGATACACGGTAGAGTCATAAGAAAGTCATCTTCCTTACATTAATTGATTAGAGTGTCTTGGCCTTTTGATCAATGGGCAGTGGACATTCTCGAGCCATTTTCGGTCAGAAAGAGACAAATGAAATATCTTATAGTAGCAGTTGGACACTTCTCCAAATGGATAGAGGCAGAGCCAGTAGCTATAATCTCGGTCGTAAAAATCAAAGACTTTATATGAAGGGATATCATATGTAGGTATGGCCTACCCAAGGTCATCATCACCGAGAATGGGAAGCAATTTGATTCTTCAATTTCAGGGAATTTTGTAAAGGCTTGGAAATTGATTTGCATTTCACATCAGTGGCACATCCCCAAATGAATGGTATGACAGAGGTCTCAAACTGGATCATTCTAGATGGGTTAAAGAAAAGGTTTAATGATTGTAAAGGTGCATGGACAGAAGAATTGCAAAGTGTCCTATGGGCCTATCACACTATGCCAAGATCACCAACTGAATAGACACCTTTTTCCCTAGTCTTCAGGTCAGAGGCAATACTATTGGTTACAAGCATACCCTCATATCATGCTCCAAACTTCAACCAAGATGGGAACGAGGAGAAGCATATGCAAGACTTACACCTGATTGAAGAGAAAAGGGAGAATGCATTTGAACGCATAACAACCTACAAGCAAAGAATTGACAAATACTACATCTCCAACTTCAAAGTGAGGAAATTCAGCATCGGAAACCTAGTACTCAAAAAGGTAGAAATTGGCCATAGTAACATCGGTGCGGGAAAATTAATGCCAAATTGGGATGGATCCTTCATTGTTTAAAAGTTCTCTCCTCCAGTACCTATCGACAGTAATCACTTGATGGATCTGATCTGCCCAAGTCATAGAATGTTGAAAAGTAAATAAATATCTTTTGTAACTCTTCCTTTCTTATTTTTAACGAGAAATCAAAAGTGTAATATGCCAAGATGATGTAAACTGCAAGATATACTAATATAAACATCTCTGGCAATATTCATCTCACTTTTATAGGAGTATTACGAAAGCTCATACTAGATTATTCCAAGTGAAAATCCAAAATATCTTTGCAAAAAGTGCTAAGTATTTTAAGGACCTTATCAGGTCAGAAATCCAAAATACCTTAGCAGAAAAAATAAGTATTTTAAGAACCTCATCAGGTCGAAAATCCAAAACACCTTAGCAAAAAATGCTATCGGAAATCCAAAATACCTTAGCAAAAAATGCTAAGTATTTTAAGGATCTCATCAGGTCGGCACCTTAGCAGAAAATGCTAAGTATTTTAAGTACCTCATCAGGTCAAAAATCCAAAACACCTTAGCAAAATATGCTACGTATTTTAAGAACCTTCTCAGGTTAAAAATCCAAAACACTTAACAAAAAATGCTAAGTATTTTAAGTTAAGTAATAATGTTACACCTTATAAAATGACACGAAATTAAAAAAGCAAACATAATGAGTGAAGGCAAAAAAAGGTAAAGGTTGTATTTCATTTCATTAACTATTCAAGAAGGTCGATTAGATACATCTTGGCCTGACTTGGAAATAAATCAAAGGAAGAAAGAAAAAGCAAAAAAAAACTATACATTTACATTATAAAAAAAATTGGTCATCAATGACATGCTCACCTGAATGAGCAACATGATGACTAGTGTCAACGGTCGTATCGGCCAGAGGAGGGTGAGCTTCATCATTGGCCTCAGGGATTGGCTCCTCATCAGCTTGCACATCTAATATGAAGTCAAAATCCACTCCAGGGACTATCTACTCAGCTACCCTTTTTAACTTCAGCTGGAATTTCACGACTTCATTAGCTGACTCTTTCCTCTTGGTCCTCTCAGGCTTTATCCTTGATCTCTTACAGCTCTTAAAGATTGTTAGCACCCTATAAAAGCTAAATAATGTTATAAGAAATAAGCAGTGAATGAATATTTACCAACAGTAGTTGGTCGACCCAAAAAATGCTAAGGTCGTAACAGTTATTGAAGCCGTCCAGAATCTTCTTATCCCCAACTAAGTGTAGATGCTCCATCAGACATTGGGTGATAGAAAGGTAGCACACAGAGGATTTTTGAGGCCCATAATACTTTTCAACGGCCTTGGATAAGTTAAAGAACTCAAAAGTTTCCCGAGCGGGCTTCTTCAGCTTCAACAATTGTCTGCTCGGTGAAAGAACTGCCCTTAAATCCTCTTCAGTCGAAAGTGATGATTGAGTCCCCAATTCCAATTTTGACCTGATCCTTTGAAGAATCTATGTCGCTTGACCTGATGCAACATCACTTCTTTTTCTTTTGTTGTGATCATAGGCTCAGCATCACCGAAGAGATCTTCCAATTCTTTCCTAGCTTCATTCATCAATTTTTGGTGCTCCAACTCTTACTTTTGAGATTTAGTCTATTTGGGTGCCATGCTTACACTTTGATCTGAAGTCACAAGAGAAAAATCAGGTTGAAAGCAAAAAATGATGAAAAATGGATTGGATTACACACCTACAAGGCTCGTTACCACCCCATCCACGTACTCTATAGCATCCAGGCAAGACAATGAGTGAAGCATGGCTTTCTTCAGAAGGATGTTTATATCCCCTTCATGCCTCAGAAGCTTCTGAGCATAGTCCTTATGTGGTTTTATTACCAAATTTTTAACCAAAGGGAACCGATCCCACTTATCCTACTAGGCTATAAAGAAATACTAGGTTTTAAAGCCTTTATTGGTATATAGAATGTCAAATAGTTTGAATCTCAATCAGGAAGTGAAGTTGAAAAATTATTTTTTGAAGAAATAAAATAAAAGAAACCGAACAGATCGGTATAAGGGATCACAGAACATTTATGACATAAGTATTGAAAGCATACAGAAAGGAGAAAACTATTGGGTAATAGCCGGCTCGGATTTATGTTGTACTTTCTGAGTACTTTATATATGAAGGAATTAAAGGGTAATCTGACTCCATGCTCTAAGACTCTTAGGAACATAATGGAATATTCCCTATTAGGCTCTTGTGTATGAGTCAAAGAGGGGTATGGAGCCAAAAGAGACATATGGTTGAGAATACTGTATTTTCACCGGAGGTCCGGGATATCCTCTGACAGCATTTTGGAAGGAATACTGTACATTACGACGATCGATCCCATGTCACTCATTGGGTCAAAGGTATCCATGGTCTTGACCACATTGGAATCAGGATCAGTGGCATCATCATTAAATTTAAAGTTATCAATCTCTGCTGCTAGTGACACTGATAGTGAGTCACCAACCGATTCCTAGATGGTGTCTCGCACCATATAGTGGTAGTGAGGAGCACGACTGCTGGATGCCATTTACTTAAGAAAAATAAAATTAAAAATGCACTTATGATAAAGAAGAGAGAGAAAAACTCGCTTAAAGTGAAGAAGCCAAAGAAAGGTGTAGCAAGGAATAGAATAGAAAAGAAAGCGTAAAAGAAGAAAAGGGAATTGAAGCCACTTATAAAGGCATAAGTGCAAAAGATGAAGCACTCACAGTTAATGACATCATGATATGT
>CAOJCQ015188298.1:0-10722 GCA_948356215.1 Stillingia texana | reverse complement strand
ATATGTTTTGTACTGTGTATATAAGCAGAACTTAAGCAAGAACTGTAGGTTAACTTAACTGTTGTATATATATAATAGTATGGGTTATGTTTCCTATATGGGCCAATGATAGTTTAAATGCATACTTAGGTTAAATGAATCTAATTTATATAGATATTTGTATGTAAAATATCAATTATCCGCTGCGAAATATTAAGGTTAAAAGATAAGAGGGTTTTGTTATGTCTTGGCGCGTCTTGAATACGGGATACGTCGGGACGTCGATGTGGCACCCTGAGGGGTGTTACATTGACCCTGGTCAGATGCCTAATCCCAGCAAAAACTTGCATCGCAATCCTCTTCCAAGACTATTTTTCATTCAAGATCCTTTTGATTTTGGTTGATATGGAAGTGTCCATTCTGGATCCACAATAGAGTGAGCCGTGAAAAGTAATCATGATGCATGAATTGGGTCTTTCTAGATTTATGGATCGACTTGGCATTGAGGTTAATTCACCTCAAATATTTTTTAGGAAAGATTAAATAAAACCAGTCTGAGCTCAAATTTGACTCTAGGTTGGTTCACAATTGAGAGTGATCACATAGAACCTAATTGAGTTTGAGCTTGAGCTCAAAGTTGGTTTACAGATCGACTAAAAGGGTTATGAAGTTTTGCCTACTCACAATTCTAGGAATACTAGGCATGAGTTGGAATCTTCTAGATTTTTGGATAGAATAGGCCTCAAGGTCAATCCTTAGCAACTACCTTTTTGGGATAGATGAAATAAACCAAACCGAGCTTGATCTCAACTCGAGGTTGGTTCACATGGAACCTAATTGAGTTTGATTTTGTGATCAAGGTTGATTCACTAAAATCTCTCAACTAGAGAAAATAATTGTAGGGACTTTAATCGAGTTCAGTCTATTCACAATTCTAAGAGTGTCCTCATATTAGCTAAGTATGATGCATGTATGCATGATGTGTGTGGTGCAATGCATCAAAGATAAGCCCAGACAACTTTCCTTTCAACCTTATTCCTCCCACACAGGCGGACTCATGCGTCTTTCCTAGGTGGGTTTCACTCAAGCATTAACAGGGAATGTAAGAGCGAGTATACCATACTTTTCCAGAGTATAGGTCAAGAATTTAAAGCACAAGCATCTAGCTAATGGACAATTGAAATTGTAATTCATATTTGAACATAATTAAACCGACGTATTTAGTCGAAAGGAATTTTAGTGTGAAGTAGCTCTTGATTTAGATACGGGTCCAGAGAATGTTCAATCATGGTTTACAAGGTCAATCCATATAGCATGCAATTATTATGGATATACAACCTAGGAAAAATTACTAAAGCTGAACTACATGGGTCTCGGGTTTTGGTCTCAAAAGCCTTTGGTCCTTTCAGCATGGGGTTTCGATGATAAGAATTATTATTTGATTCTCTCCCTATCACCCTTCCCATTTGATATACCACATTGAATGAACGTGGTAACGGGATCGAAAGTTGATGGTCATCACTCTTCACGATCTTCCATCTTGAGTGAAGATGGGTTTACGCTTAAGTACGCCACCAGGGTAAAAAGGACATAGATAATAAATAAGCATGGAAATAAACGTGCAGATGCAGTTTGGTTAGGATTATGTAAGAATTAGTTAAATCAATTGCATGAAAGTAATTAATTAATTCAAATTGGACCTTTTTGGAAGTGGATTCTCGAGTTTTGAAAATTTAAGTCCCTAATGGACTTGTAAGTTCTTGTTGCACGTGTCGGCCGGGCTCTTTTTATTTATTGAAAGCAAAACTGATCTTTTTAAATGGGTCGAGTGTCGCAAGCTAATTTGCCTACATTTTCACTTTCATCGGCTTGTATGAAACCGATTAAGGAAGAACTATGGACAAATACCTCATGGCCAGGGTTTTATATGTTAGCTCGGTTTGATTTTAGAAAACAAAATATTTTATTTTATTTTGAAAATAAAATGGAGTCACCACCCGGTTTCAATAAAACCGAAAAATGAATCAGAGAATCGGGTTTAAGAATCCACATTTTATTTCGGTCCGGTTTTAAATTTATTTAATTAGCTTCATGCAAACGATTTAGTTATTTCTTAATTAATCATAACCCACACAAAATGCAATTAAATTAAAGTACGCAAATAAGCACGTTATTATGGGAATTAAAATAAATTACGGAATAAATAGTAAAAATGCACGACAATATTATACATACATAAAACCGGAAGGTCCGATTAATTTTAGGAACTTTGATTCCCACATGGCATAATTATTTAAATTATTTTATCTAATTTTGAGTGAGTTTTATTAATGAAAAATCAAAGGCAATTTATTTACAAAACGCCAGTTTAACTCTTAAGTAAAAAAAATTATTTAAGTGACTTTTTATTTTGGATTTTGAAAAAAAGCAATCTAAAACATTCAACGAATGCATGAGCATGCCAGAATTAATATTAACAACAATTCTAACAACCTAAAATATTAAACACAGAAAATAAATAAATAAATACGTGATAAATTAAATAAATGGAAATAAAACTCTAAATTATTACAGACAGTTTCCTGGGCATACCCAACCTTCACACATTCTAGAAAATTATGATAAATAGTGAAAAAATAAATGACTCATCAATTGTGGATAGATGGTTTAAATAGAAGTTTTCAAGTCTAGAACAGTCTCAAAACATAAATCTGAGCCCAAAAACGGATTCATCTTACGATTTCCTTGAAAACGAATATATGGAAGGCTAATTCGAATTTCTAGTTGAAGATAAATCGCATACCAAAAATAGTGTTTCGGGCAAATTTTTATTTAATCCAAAAATAAAGAAATAAATTGAAAATAAATTAAATAAAATAGCTAAAATTTTGAAAAAAATAGAAAAATTAATAGGGGGCGTTTCTCTGTTTCTCACCACTACGCGAATCAAAAATACAACTCTGATGGGTCCCGAAAACCACACCAAAATGAAGAAAACAAGTAGAAAAATAATAAATCGATTCAAAATAAAAAAATAAATTCCAAAAATAATAAAAAATGAAAATAATGCTGCAAATAAGAAAAAGAAAATAGAAAACAAATTTCTAGCCAATATTTTCTTAGAGATTTACCTGAAAAGTAGATTTTCAGTATGAACGGAGACGCGTGGAAGCCCGAAAATGCAAAGGTTTTGAGTGTTTTTAATTTTTTCTACTTGAAATTACTAATTTAATTAATTTTAACTAATTAATTAAGCCTAATTAAGTCTAAAATTATCCCTAATAATTTTCTAAAAAATCTAATTTTTCTCTCTAAAAATCCCTCCCTAAAAAAATGCCAAAAATCCATAAAATGAGAAAATGAGCTCTATTTATAGACCAAGGGGTCTAAGGGAGTGTTTTAGAACTTTAGGAATTTTTTGAGAATTTTTTTGCGGTTTTTTTGGATTTTTTTCTTTTACATTTTCATTTTCTTTTTCTTTCTTTTCTACTGCAGCGCGTCACCCGGTGCACGCCAGTTGCTGCACTCTTAGCGTGCCTGGAGCGTCAGGTGTACGTCAGACATGCGATGTGGCCTAAAAAAATCAAAATTCTCTCCCTTTACATTTTTCAACGTCCCGATTTCAAATCCACAGATGTAATTTCAAAATTCGAACCCGAAAACGTCGTTTTTCGGCCCTGAACTCAAAAAATATAATTTTACCTTTTCGGACTCATTTTGACATGCTGATTCCAATTCTGGCAACGAAATTTTGGAATTAAAATCCAAAACGCACGAAAAAAGGAAAAATTTAGCTTAAGGACCCGGACTTAGGTTTTTCTACTCAATTTCATTATTCTTTTACATTCAGCTTCCTCGTTCTTTCTTCCTGAGAACCATACCTCCAAGATCACAGGCGACCACCCTCTCATCATCGAAAATCTCAAAACTAGAAGCTCTAACCCGGGTATCCACACATATACAAAAAAGGTGATCAAAAGTAATACCTTGATAGAACCACATACAATACATTGATATAACCACAGACAAAAACATGTTTTGCCTATGGTGAAACCAAGATAATACCTTAGTAGAACCTCAGACAGAAACATGTTTTGTCTATAGTGAGACCAATGTAATACTTTGGTAGAACCACAGATAGAAACCGTTTCTACCTATGGCGAGACCATCGTAATACCTTGCTCATGGTAGAACCTCAAACAAAAACACTTTTGCATGTAGTGAGACCAAGGTAATATCTTAGTAAAAACATAGAAATATAATTTTGCTTATGGTAATATCGTGGTATAACCACTGACAAAAATAGATTGTCCATGGTAATACTTTGGTAGAACCATGATATAACCATGGATATAACTTCTACCTATGATAATACCTTGGTAGAACCATAGTATAACCATGAATAAAAATAAGCTACCCATGGTAATACCTTAATAGAATCATGGTAGAACCATAGACAAATATAAATTTTACCTATGGTAATATCTTGGTAGATTTGAAGACAGAAACACCTTATACTTATGGTGAGACCTTGATAAGTACAATCTCACTGTTATTAACTTAATATTTTCCAAAAATTAAAGTAACAAAATAAACTATAATGAAAAATAACAAGAACATTACTTTCATATAAACCTAATAAGCGTTTTACAAAATTATTATCATTCAAAATTCTAAACCATTGTTTCAAGCTAAAGACAATAAAATATCAATTATACATTATGATCTTTTCATTCATTTTTTCCATGACGTGCCTTTCCTTTCCTCTTAGTTTGATGTTCTTCTATATCACTTTCAATTTTATTCTTTAAGTTGCGTCTCATATTTATATAGTTGCACAGCCAAATCATTTTTATATATTGTGATTTTAAAACCATCGAGAAGCATATCATTTTCTTCAATTAATCACTGAGCAAATGTAACTACCTACAAACTACACTCACTGCACAAAACACAAAAAAATGAGGTAAATTAAAATAAATCGATAAAAACTCAAAAAATGGAGAGAAAAAAGGGCCTTCAAGCGTCTGAAATATGTCGAAGTTGTAAATGACATAGCGGCCTAATAGAAAATGGAAAAAACTTTAAGATGAACTGAAACACGTACTCTCCATTGTGGGCAATGGAACCATCACAACAACAAAAGGCAGTTATAGCATTATGTGCATATGCGTCCTGGTAAATTTAACGAATGAGAAGTAAATTTACCAATTCAAAATCATCATATACTACATAATGCATATTAATAGTCATTCACATATAGTTTTTAGTTTGATGAGATACTTGACATAGATAATATCTAAGAGAAATCAAAACTTAATATATATAAAAGTTTCCAGATCCCATCAATTAACATAAAATTATGCAGAACAATCAAATTTTGAATCAATACCATTAATAAAAAAGTGCCAAAACTAAAGCATATAAACACATTCATTTTTTGAAAGATTGATCTACAAGCACTAGATCGAATCAAACTTTTGAAACCAATTCCGGATCTCATCAATTGCACATAAATTAAGCAAAGAACAAACTTTCTCGAAATCAAATGTAAACTATAATCCTACTTCCCAACACAAGGTCACTCACTTTTTCATCAAGAACAGAAAAATATGTAGCACTCCATTATTATTTGTTCACCAACTCCAAACATATGACCATCAAGCCAATACTTCTTGTGTAGCATTCCATAGAAAACATCATAGACATAATGAATGTCCTATTTCTTAATGTTGATCAAATCATCTATAGATAAACTATGTGAAATGGATGTTTCTCTATTATTAGTTCTAAGAAAGATCCATCTTTCAAATTTCTCCAAATTTCAAAGTTCATTCCATCCCATGAGTATAGAAATTACTAGCTCCAACAAAGACACCATCATAAATTTGGTCTAAAAAAGAAAAAGAAAATGCTTCCAACAATTCAATGCACAATAGCTAAAAGTTTGTAGACAAAAATCATTAAAAAGCTAAAATAAGACGAGCGGTAACTCACCAAATTATGCTCAATTTAAAAAGAACTCTAGGAATTTTGTTCTCAGTGAAGATTGTGGATTTAAATTCTAGGGTTTCTATTTACCCCTAAAAAGAAAGTGTCAAAGAAAATGATTTCTTGGAAAATTTGTCTTCCTTTGAAGTTCAACACTGATATGAAAAACTAAAGATGGCATTTGAACAATTTACAGATGGTGAAAGATGGTGGCGATAAGGTGATATGAATAGATAAAATAAGGGGATGAAGCAAAAGAAAATGGAGGGAGAAGGGAGAAGTCAACATTATTTTTGATTTTGGATGTTTGAGAAAGAGTGGCTATTTTTTTAATTAAAATTTTTGAGGATGGGAATGAGAATTTAGGGTTGGACATTTTTAGATATAAAAAGTTAGGTGACATTCAGTGTAATTTTCTCGATAATTTTCGGTCCAAATTTATTCAATTTAACATCACTCAAAAAATATAGATTGGAGTGACATGGTCACAACAATATAACCAATTCTTTTCTCTAGTAATAACTCATTAAAGTATATAAAAAAATTTTTTTCCACCTTTACATCTCTCCTCAATCGCAAGCTATGACCAAAAGAAATTTTGCAAAGAAGCAAAGTTGAACTGAAAAAATAAACTTTTCGACCAAACTCCAATGACTGATGGCGCAAGAATAATATCATTATATTTTTTATGACATAGTGAGTCTTTAAAGATCCATATGACTAATAAAATTTGACACTTTGATTCTTAAATTTTGAAATATAATCTCTTAAATCTTTCTACAGCTCATCTCCTTCTTTTTTCACGATTATCTAATCCAGATTAGGGTTTCACATTAATTGTTAAAGAATGGGAGGAGAATGGTGATGTATATGGGGTAACTGATCTTGAAAGGTCAGAACACTGCAAAGTTATAGGGTATATAATATAAATTAATTTTTTAATAATATTTTTATATGATTTTTAGATTTTTTTAATAACATATTTGTGCCATTGCAGGAGGAAGAATATTGTTCTTTTTATTTTTATTTTTTTCCCTCTGCTTCTCAGTACCTTACAATTCAATAGTTTTTCATTTATGCTCAAATCCAGAGCTTTCCTCCCAACTGATCTGGCCAAGATAAATAACTTCTTTAGACTGTTTAAAAATGTTTTTTTCTAATACTTCTCCCTATCTTTAAAATTGGAGTACATATTGAATGAGTATTCCTTTTTCAACAATTCTGTGTATCCACCAACTGTTTGATTAAATTTCTCTTAGCCATATTTGTGTTTTTTTCAACTATAGTTTGCCAACATAAGCTTGGATTTGCTATTATTAATTTAAGACCTGCCTGCCATGGTTGATAGTTGATACCCCATATGCTACCACTGCTACAGTGAAGATGGAGAACACAAGTAGGGCTTTGCTAGTATTGCTACCATATGTTATATTTGTGCTCTTATTCTCTTAATACTATATTCGTTATGTGTTTTATTTAGTTTTTTGTTTGAATAGTTAGATGGGTAGATTGGCAAAGCACATATATTGTGGATGTGTAATTAAACCATTAAAGATTGAGCAAAATTAGATAGAAAAAATGTTGGGATTTAAGCAGTAAACAATGAAACTTGAGCATTGAGGATCACTATTTTTAAGGATAATTCACCAAAATTAGCGCATCCCTCATAATTAAACAAACTCTTTCTGTAAGCGTACTGGTCGGGTTTTATGTTTTGAAAGCGGACTGATCTTTTTTTAATTGGTCGAGCGAACATTTCTCTCTTGATGGTTTTGGAGGCCGCAAAAGGAAAATACGATAAAAACTTCTTTGGAGGGTTTCTTTGGTGACTCGATTCGATTTTACAAAACAAAACATTTTCATTTTAAAAAAACGAAGTCGCAACCCATTTTGCATAAAACCGAGAAAATAAACCAAAGATTTTGGGGTTCAGGAATCCATGTGGTATTTCAATCCGGTTGAATTTAATTAATTAGATTCATGCAATTGATTTTGTTATTTTTCGGATTAATTCTAACACACTCACGATATACAATTAAATTAAAGCGCAAATTATACACAGCAATTATGAGAAATAAAAATATACAGAAAAACTGTAAAATGCATGTATATGCTATACATTCATAAAACCGGGAGTCCGATTAATTTGAAAATTTTGGTTCCCACATGCCATTATTTATTAAAAATAACATTTTTATATTTTTCTAAACTAAGTGAATTTTATTAATAAAAATAAAAAGCATTTTTTATAAAATGTCAAATTAAGTCCTAATTAAAAATTATTTTATGTGCCTTTTTATTTCGAATTTTATAAAACGAGCAACCTAAAAATATATTTATGCATGAGCATGTCAAAAATAATAATAAAATAAATTCTAACAACCTAAAATATTAAATACAGAAAATAAATAAAAAAATAAATAGTAAAATGAAAAAACAAAATAAAATTCTACTCTATTACAGACGACATCCCGAGCATACCCGAGACCTGAAAATATTCTGAAAAATTAATAAACGATAAAAAAACAAATAGCATATAAATCGAGAACAGAAAAGTTTCACAATGATTTTTGGGCTCAAAGCATTGTCCAAATGGAAATCCAATCCCGCTGGCAAATTTGTCTCACGATTCTCTTCAAAATGTGTATATGAAAGGTCCAAAATGCACTTCCGATTGAAGAAAAAAATGCAAGAACAAAATCTACTTTTGCAAAGATTTTATACATTCTGAAAATAATTGAAAATAAATGAAATAAAATGAAATGAAATAAACAAAAATCTGGAAAAAATAATTGAATTGCCAAAAACTATTTCTCAATTTCTCATCCTCACGGGAATCACGGATTCACCTATAGCGGGTATCGGGAACCACACCAAAACAATAAAAAGGAGATGGAAAAATAAAAATGAAATTAAATAAAATTATGAAACTAAAATAAATAAATAAAATGCCGGAAATGGAAAAT
The DNA here is from genome assembly GCA_948356215.1 of Stillingia texana. Lineage (NCBI taxonomy): Eukaryota > Viridiplantae > Streptophyta > Magnoliopsida > Malpighiales > Euphorbiaceae > Stillingia > Stillingia texana. The sequence goes on along the minus strand of CAOJCQ015188298.1, from coordinate 1,786 downwards.
TCTAGTCAATATTTTCTCAGAGAAAATACCTGAAAGTTGACTCTGTTAGAGTCTAAGAAGTGTGAAAAAATCCGAATAGCAAAGGTTTTTTGTGTTTAAATTAATTTCCTGCTTAATATCTCTAACTAATTAATTTTAAACTAACTAATTAAACCAGATTAGGTCACCAAACGTGTTAATTAGCCTAAAATAGTCTATGAATTAACCTAGAAAACTGCTTGAAAATTACCAAAAGTCCTCAAAATGGGGAAATGAACCCCTATTTATAGACTTGGGGAATTGTGTCTGGTCAATTTTTGTAATTTCAAACAAGTATCAGGGGCATCCGGGTCATTTTCATAACCCCAACCCCTAAAAACACCAGGGAGGCGGCGGCTGCTACCACGTGGCAGCAGGGCCACTACTCGAGGTGGTGACACTGCTGCTCGTTTCCATGTGGCACTCCTAGAGAGTGTCACATGACACTTCTATCTAGGGGTCGAAAAACACATTTTCTTCCTATTTACATTTTTGACGTCTTGATTCCAAATCCGCTGATGTAATTTTGAAATTCAAACCCAAAACGTATACAAAGGGGGGAAACTTAGTTAATGGACCCAAAATAGGGTTTCTAAATTAACTTTATTATTCCATTGCATTTGACCCTATGTTCTCCTACTTCAGGATCTGTACTTCATGATCATAGGTGATCAACATCTCATTATCGAAAATCTCAAAACCATAAGCTCTAAACCAGGTATCAACAGAGGCCCCAGTTTGATGGGTTATATCAACAAATCAGGAAGCATCAAAGTAATGAGAAACGGGTTAGAGAGACATACCAGCATTCAGAGGTTACTCCCTTCATTTGCTGTTGAATGTTGGATAGGTTGTTGGAGTTTTGGCCCCCAACAGGCAGTTGTAGGTTTTTTGGCCCCCCGTAGGTAGTGGCAAGTGTTTTGGCTTCCCTGTAGGTAGATTTTGAGATGTTTTGGCCCCCTGTAGGTGATGTGGGTATTTTCCCCCCATAGATAATGCGAGTGTTTTGGCCCCCCATAGGTAGTTGCATGTGTTTTAGCCCCCTGTAGGCAGATTTGTTAGCTGATAATTTCAGTTTTGAGTTTGTACCTAAGTTTGTACCTGAGTAGGTGTATGATTTTGGTCCTAAAGTTATATATGATTTTTTAATCTATGTCTGATTTTGTGTGATTCTGGATATGCATTTAAACCAGTGTTTTATGATGGAGATAGAGAATCTTCAGAGGAACTAAATCCGAACCTGAGGATAGGCCTTCAGTGGAACTAAATCTGAGCCTGAGGATTGGTTTAGTCTTCAGTGGAACTAAATCCAAACCTAAAGATGAGTCAAGTCATCAGTGGAACTAAATATGAGCTTGAGCATTTATGGAGTCTTCAGTGGAACTAAATCTTAACTTGAGGATTGGTTGAGTCTTTAGTGGAATTAAATCCAAACTTGAGGATGAGTCTTCAGTGGAACTAAATTCGAGCCTGAGGATTTTTTGAGTGTTCAATGGAATTAAATCTGAACCTAAGGATGAGTCTTTAGTAGAACTACATCTAAGCCTGAGGATTGGTTAAGTTTTTAGTGGAACTAAATCTGAACCTGAGGATGAGTATTAAGTGGAACTAAATCCGAGTTTGAGGATTGGTTGAATCTTTAGTGGAACTAAATCCGAACCTGAGGATGAGTCTTCAGTGGAACTAAATCCGAACGTGAGGATGAGTCTTCAGTGAATCTAAAATCATGCCTGAGGTGTTGTTGTGTCTTCAGTGAAAGGAAATCAAA
>CAOJCQ015167894.1:0-10376 GCA_948356215.1 Stillingia texana | reverse complement strand
TTGTGAATCAGGTCCACCTGGCATATGAGAATCAAAATGTACTGATCTTTAGTGTTTCCTGAAAATTTATGAGACAACTATAACTCTGAGTAATTAGAAACTTAAGCGGCATACTTGTCAATTCCAATATCATAGATCTGATTGATGCCGACTATATAACCATTCCCACAAATTAGAGCAAAAAGGCCAGATAATGCCTTCAACACCAACGACCACTTTATCAGATGTGAGTTCTCAATTAAAGCTCTTGCCACCAAAGCACTGTCAAAAGAATAAATGAGGAAAATTCTGATCTTGCGCTTGCAGTAATAAAAATCAGTTTATTAACATCATGTGCAAAATATAACCACTCACGTGGATCCTAAAGCTGTTCCACACATGGTGTGGGGCCTTAAAAACCTCAGCATGCATCTTTGAACTCTGATAATCTGTTTAGTACTGGTCCAGATTCAGAAGCTCCAACTTTACTGCAGGCCTGACAGAAGCCAGTTTCACATTAACACTATCTTATAGACCATGCTAATTAAAGTTATGCACAGAAATGGCAATCTAATAAGTCCTAATAAAATTGATTCCCATGAAAAGATAAAGTAAAGAACAGAGAGAACTTCACTCCTCTTGGAAAGAATTTTAAATACATTTTCATGGTTGAGTAATGCAATTGCCTATTTGATGTCAATCATCTTAAGCCTTATACTGTATCTAAAGATTTGCATTAATGGAATCAGTTTCGTTAAACAGGTTGAATTTAATATGAATGTTCATTAACAAATTGGACAATTCACATTAATATGAATTCAACTTATATAATACTCATGGCTGAATTCGTGAACTTATGATAAGTAGATGCATTAGAGAGAGAGAGAGATTGTTACCGTATCTAAACATTTTATCCTGGTTAAGATTTATTTAACTCAATTTTGATTTTTTAATTGAGGGACCTAGACGACACTTTAGCGTATAACGACCAATCAATGTCCAGCCATACACTTAACAGACATCTGTGCTGCAATCACGCATCTTTTTACAGGCTGATAAATTAAATAAAAGAAAATCAATCCAGTAATTAATATAAAGCAGAATTTCAAATTTAATTCAAAGTTGAGATGCTCATGCTAGCAGAAAAATTGAAATACAAAGGCAAGTTCAAACCAACAATAAACAAAGCATACCCAGATAGAATGGCGCCTAAAAGTTCTGTTCTTTTCGAGTTTTAAGCGTTTTTTGAGAGAGTAGAGTTGGGAAAAGGGCACAGTTTGAGATTGAGAGCACCTGGAGAAATAATTACAAGGCAAATTGCAGTTGGGCTTAATTAGAATCTTTGATTGGTGATAAGAAGAAGAAAGGTTTGTACGGTGAGAAGTTATGGCTGAAATTCTAAGAGAAGAAGAGGGAGAGAAAGCGAACTCCATTAAACACCAGAGATGGATTGGTGGTAAGTAATGGTCGTTAATGGGAGCTAAGCTCACTCTTCAACTGGGAGACACTGGTTTATTTTTGTAGCTTTATATGATAAATTGTTTTGCATTATAGTCCCCACAACTTTTCTTTTAGCTGAAGAACCCCTATATCTATTTCAATTGCTCGAAATGAGGCTCATAATTTTTGACCCCAAATTTTAAAACCCTAGCCAAGGGCAAACCTGTAAATCACTAACCAATTGATCTTTTAAAACCCAAGCAATCGTTTAGCCCTCATTCTTTGTAAGCCGCTGCTCTCTGCTATTTGATACACCCTTCGCCGTTCTTCGTCTACAGGTGTGTATCGTCTTCATCGTTCCTTTGCATTTTAGTAGTCAACGAATCTCTTTAATTGATCTTAGAACTTGCTCGTTACTTTATTACTGTTAATCCATGGAATCTCTTGCTTTTGGCTTAAAAATATTTAATTGCTTTGTGCGGTTGTTTGCTTTCCGGGAAATGGGGAAGAAAATTAATATATAGAGAATTTCAGCTTTATTTTTGTCACCTGTTGCTATTTCTTAACTTGGTTTGGATTAGGTCCTTGTTAGGCAATCATACCATTGGTGCCCTGAGTTCTTAGATTGATTACCGTGAATCATTGAAATCTCTAGCTTTTGAACTTATAAATTGTTAATAAATTTGTGCCCTTGTTTTCTCCACGGGAAATCTGAGGGAGATGGGGAAGAATTTGAATATGTGTTAGCTTGGTTTGGATTAGGTCATTGTTATCCTGTCCCTGATTATTAGATTTAGCTTAAAGTTCTCAGCCTGATGGTGAAAGAAAACATGATGAATTTAAGTAATTTTGTGATTCGATTTGGATCCTATGCAGAATATATCTCAATGTTGTGTTTGATTTGATGCAGAATGGATTAACTGAAACTTTCTAACCATAAACTTCAGAATTACCAGCTCTATCTTTTCCTGCTCATTACCAAATACTACTTAAATGGCTAATTTTCAAATATACATATAATTAATCAGAATCCATTATCTCAAATTCTTTTAATCTGTTAAGTAAAAAATTTAACATTTTTCTCAAAGTAAACATCAAGTCCAATGGCAGTAACAGCAGCTTAAGTCTAATCCTTGTGAAACACTTAATCGTTAAAAAAAAATCATGAACTTTGAAGCCATTGACACTGCAAAAGAAAATGCCTAACAGCATATCAACACACAAACTTCATAATACATTTAATATCATCACAAAATACATACCAACTAATAAAAAAGCACCAAAATTCAAGTAAGTCACCAAAACCATTTCAGGTCTATGCCAAACTTGAATCATCTGCTAAAAAACATACCGCTAGGAAGAGATCGGATGGATAGAATCAACACTTAGAAGAAAAATTGGACGACTTGGCTTACTCTGCTGTTAATTGAATTCGAATGCTTAAACTTAGCAGTGACGGTAAGATATGCAAGAAATTCCAGTCCGGTTCATTGATTATTTTATTTTTTTCCAAAAAGAAATAGTGGAATATTTTGGACTATATTACCCTCCATACTAATGAGCTTGCAAGGTGGGTGTAAAATTTAATTTAATTCCATGTCATTTTTATTAAAAAAAATTCAAAAAGTTAGCTATTTTTGTTCATTAAGGATATTTATTTAGATCTTTGATATAGAAATTTCTAATCCCAAATTCCAACATATATAATGTGACAAATATGAATTCAATTTATGGTTTTATGACCACAAGGAAGTGTATAGTATCTGTAAATATACTTTTACACCCTTGAGCTGTAAGAATTCTTTTTATTATATTATAATTTTTCTTATTGCATTGAATGTTAAATTTTTTAGCGTAAATTGGGTTTGTTTTTACCAAATTTAGATAAATAATATTATTATTTTAGCAGTAATGAAATCTTTGAACTGTTGTTTTTATTCTACTACATCCTTATTTGGACCTAGTATTTATTAAAATAAATATTTAAAAATTTAATTTAATGCAATAAAAGCTAAATCACCCAAATGCCTTAATGATTAATCTGGCTAGAAGGTAAGGACAGAAAGGCCTAAGCCCAGGCCCACTACAACTATTTCTCACCATAATATATTAGACCCTCCCGCACCTTATAGTATCCAGCAAAACCCTTAACCCTAATTTTGCATCGCTATAAATCAGGGTTCCTCGTATATATTTTCCTTTGTTACCTGTGCTGTTACTGAGGTGCTTACTCTATTTCTCAGACTACTATCTTTCTCCTTTTTCATCTCACGGAATCAAAGGTTCCATGGCTTACGATTCTCAAATTCTCATTTTTGTGCAATCTCTCTTTATCTCTCACTCTCTTGTTGCGCATTGTTTGTGCAGGTAAGAATGGCAGCTGTAGCGGCGCAGCCTGTTAGCATTGAGCCTCAACCTACTCAGCCTTACAATGAAGTTAAGCTCTTTAACCGCTGGACCTTTGAGGATGTTCAGGTTTTCAATCTCTAACCTTCTCTTCACTTCTATTCATTTTCGAACTGTTTGGGGTTCGGCTTCTAACATTTGATCTGCCGTTTTTGGATTTGATTAGTGGTTTATTTAGATTCAGTTGTGTTTAAATTTAATTGTTTGTTCAATGAAATTATTTTTGGACCTATTATTTTAATTATATATGGCTGAGAAATCTAAGTTGAGTACAGTGTTGTGTTTACAGAATTGTAGCTATATATTGATTTCTCTATAGGTCTTCCTTGATTGTTATGTTAGGGTTTCAGGAACTGATAAGGTGATGTAATGTCTCGACTCTAGAGCACACCATACTAGTTGCATATTCTTCACATTTGTGCCTGTCTTGTTTGTTTAATGCTCCACTATATTTGAATTCAATTTACTTTTGGTGGCCCTTGTTTTGTGATATCTTACTCTGAATAGCCTTGCAAAATGAATTCAAGTTTGTGTATGTTTTATCTTAGTATGCTACTTGGAACTTGTATCGCTTGTTTCATATGCTTGTTTGCTGTTGTAGTCATGCCTTTCTTTCAGCAGAATGTTGAGGATTTATTTTCTTATGCAATAAATTCTATGTCATGCTCAGGTGACTGATATATCCCTGGTTGACTACGTTAGTATCCAACCTGCCAAGCATGCAACCTTTGTTCCACACACTGCTGGAAGGTACTCAGTCAAGAGGGTCAGAAAGGCCCAGTGCCCCATCGTAGAGAGACTTACAAACTCTTTGATGATGCATGGAAGAAACAATGGAAAGAAACTAATGGCTGTTAGAATTGTCAAACATGCAATGGAAATCATTCACCTTCTAACTGACCAGAACCCAATCCAAGTTATTGTTGATGCTGTGATTAACAGGTATAATGAATGATAAAGTTCTATGCTGATTTTGAACTTTTACTGAGGGCGTTTCTGATTTTTTGTTTTCATGTTTCATCAAAATTTACAGTGGTCCTCGTGAAGATGCCACCCGTATTGGCTCAGCTGGTGTTGTTAGGCGTCAAGCTGTTGATATTTCTCCTTTGAGGCGTGTGAACCAGGCTATCTATCTCCTCACTACCGGTGCACGTGAAGCTGCTTTCAGAAATATCAAGACCATTGCCGAGTGCTTGGCTGATGAGCTCATCAATGCGGCAAAGGGATCTTCCAACAGGTTCGGTATCTTTATTATCATGTGTCCATTTGTGTACTTGTTATTAATCTTGCTACTGACTTGATATGTTATTGCCTCTTCAGTTATGCCATTAAAAAGAAGGATGAGATTGAAAGAGTTGCCAAGGCTAACCGTTAAGAGAACACTCCATCATGGCCGTGGAAGATAATTTTGCATCAGGACTTTTTAGTTTTATCTGTTTTAAACTCTTGAACATACTAATTATGTTCTGCTGGTTGTTATTTTATTTTTATTTTTTTGAAAGAGTTGCTTTCTTTTTTTTGTTTTGGAATCCTTATTAAGAATGCATTGGCGACTTAAAAATTTATAAGTTAAATCTATGCACTTACTCTTCATGTTTTCATGTGGTGCTTGCAAATATTTATAATTTATGTTTGTTATGGTTTACTTAACCGTTAGATAGTGGGATAGCAACACCCTTGGAATGGGTTGGGCATGGTGTCACTCGTTCCTCGTTTTGATAAATTGAAATTATTAAGTAAATTATTAGGTGCTTTTGACCTTGTATTTTAAAAATTGTCGGATAATACTTTCAAACTTATTAGAAAGTTTACACTTAAATTTAAAAATGAAGAGAATTTTTAGTCGTCTTAATCCCTAAATTCGTTGATATGAACATGTTTTTACTTCTAAATAACATCCCTTAATTTGTTGATATGGACGTACTGTGACATTACAATAAAATGAGATAAAAGGACATTTTTTCATCTGTCTTGCAATTTGAAAGGCAAAAATAGAAAGAATTTAGGAGTTGTTCTTGGACGGAGGCTGTTGCCTGCATCCAAACATGACCCAGAATTTAGTCTGATTATTTTAAAAAAAAAAATAACAAGCGCAGATAAACGAGGGATCTTTCTTGGTACAGCGTGTGCCAAGGCTCCAAAAAGATGGAGTGTGAGCCTTGCAGGAGCCATTGGGTTGCTATATTGACGCTTGGTGCAAATACACGGCACAAAAATTACTTGGTTTTGTATACTGGTTTTCAAAATTTATAATTTCTAGCCATTCATTTTTCGATTAATTTTTCTCTTAAAACCTAGCAAACATAAAATTTCTAGTCTTTCTATTGTTCAATTCCTGTCGACTTATCAAAGAGGACTTCTTGTGGCAAGATTTATAGGTTTCTGTTAGCTACATTACTCTATATATTAAACGCTCAAAATGGTCAAGATTAAAGACTAAAGTGTTTCCATACAAAATCACCAGTAAAAGAGGCCTTTTCTATAGAAAATGGAAGCTGATTTCGGTTTGCCAATGAAATAGGGAACTTTCCTGCTCTTGATGTAGATAAAACCGATACCTCTTGATTATAAAAACAGTTCCGATTTGCGTTTGTCAATCCACTGGATATATTCCCCGGAGTGCCTTAACAAAGAATGTCTCTCTTCAGCCATTTCACGTTATGCAGATGCAAAAGCTTACGAAATCTGTTGATAAAGAAACTTTCAGATTTGAATTCAACGTTCTCGATCTGATAAACTATGGCTGTTATTCTCCTATGTCTATAAGAACTCAAGCATATCACCATTTTGAACCCCAGAATCATCATTCTAACCAGAGCTTCATTTCCCAGCTTTGATGTCCTTTAACATCTTTTCTTGAATTGCTAACGAAATCACATCTTTATCCACAAGTAATTTTATTAATTCTTCTACTTTCTGGATATCTCCTCCTCCTTTCAAGTACTCTACACAAGCAGCTAAACTTTCGCTACTTGCTTTCAACTTGGGTTCGTAACACGCAATTGCTTTCTTCATCATTTCCACTGCCTTTTCAGGCTGACCATTTTGAAGGTACCCCGAAGCCAAACAATACCATGTGTGAACATTTGGTTGCCCTCCTTTTGATATTGCCATGTCAAATACAGTTTTTGCCTTCTGCAAAAGGCCCTTTCTCGAATAAGCACCAATCATAATATTTGGTATGCGGATATCATAGTTCATATCCTTGGATCCCCACTTATCAAAATTCTTTTCTGCCATTTCAATGTCATCTAACTTCACGAGAGAGTGCATGACGCTAATGTATCCACTACTGTAAACCTTCTCCTCCTCCTTATAAAGTTCCCATAATCTTAAAACTTCATCCTTCTTCTATATTGCTGCGTACTGTGAGAGAAGGATATCATATTCCTTACATCTTTGTTTGTGGGTAACAAGCGCCTCGAACTTCTTCAGCATTTCCAAAGCCTTGTCCATGAGCCCGGATTTAGCATACCCACTTGCTGCAACAGAATAAGTAGCGTCACTGGTACCAAACTTACGATCAAATTCCATCCTCGTCAAGAGTTTCTCCATTTTCTCAACATCAAGAACAGCTGCATATGCACTTAGTTCTATGTTATATGTAATATAGTTCCGTGCAATGCCCTTGTTTTTCATCTCTTGCAACAAAGCATCAACTTTCTCAATATTTTCAGTCTTACAATAAAGATTAAGCATATCATTATAGTCCAGTGTCAACCTTGCTAATCCCAAATTCTTCATTTCCTCCATTGTTGCCTCAGCTTTTTCAACAGATTTTGCAGATGTGTAGCACTGGAGAAGCGCACCATAAACCGTACCGCCTTTCAGTTGCTATGGAATACTGTTGAAATATTTCTCTGCTTGTTCTATCCCTTTAACTTTTGATATTAAGACCAATCAGGTCGCAGCATCAGTTGGAGTCAGGCAATGGTATCTTTTGTCGGTCATCCACATCAAAATCTGGGGAAAATAATGAGATACACAGCTTTTACAACACTATTACAATCAAGATATCATCCAAACCATCGTCAACACATTTTCTTGATAAAATGAATTTTGAAGAAAATTAGAACTTGTACATTCCATTTCCTATGCACCAGTCATTCAATTAAAAGAAGACTGACCTAGATTTTATGCATCCACTATACAAGAAAAATACGTTAATGTTAGTAAATAGAAGCTGTGCCATATCCTTAAATCAGTGATGTGTTACCTCTGAAAGCAATGGTTTTTGTCCTTCTCCTTCTTGTAATAGTGTTGTAAAAGCTGTGTATCTAAAACTTCTAAAATTAGACTACAACTACGCATCATCATTAGTATCAATATCAATGGAATCATCCTCATCTTCATTAGATTCACTCTCAAAATCCTCATCCACCATACTCCTCCTACGTCTCTTCTTCATCTTGTTCATCATCTTGATCTTCCTCATCATGAATTGCAACGTGAGTTCTTTTACGAGATGATTGTTCTTAGTAAAAAAAATTTGGACATCACAACAGCTAGGTAATCATCAAATTTAAGAAATAGAAGCAAGAAAAAATATATAGAAGAAAAAAGGGATAGAAACAATTTAGAATTGAAAAACACTTACCGGTGGTGGTTGGAGCTGCTAGTGGTGCTGGTCAGAGCAGAAAGAGGAGATGTGGGTCTGTTGTTCCCTTTTGTTTGATTTTAGTGCTTTAGGGTTAGATGAATTTCCTATTCTATTCTAAACCTAATAAAAATTAGGTTTTAACCCAAAACTATGAGACTATCGCCCGCCTGATGTACATATGGAGAGGCTGTCAAAGTGCAGCCAGGCGCACGCCTTTCGAACATTGGCTGCCCTTTGAGGCCCTCAGGCGCCATGGGTGGAGCCTAGCGCCTTAGGCATGCCTGTGACAACTATGAATGAAAAACGAGAATTTGTCATGAACGATGCCATCCACTTCCATCCGTGCAACAAAGCCTGAAGCTTCTCAAAATTTCCAGTCTTGTAGACAGACCAAGCATTACATTGTAACACAATGAGGACTTAGCAAATCCCAAATCATTCATCATCTGCATTACTTCCTCTGCTTTTTCAACAGATTTTGCATACGCGTAGCATTTTGACATCAAGTCTAATCGGATGGCAACATCAGATGAAGTGAGTGGATAGTCTCTTTTGTCTGGTCATCCATATTGAAACCTGGGAAAAATAATGAGATACATTGATCCAGATCAGCAATTAAAAAGCCAAAAGATTATCAGAATCAATATATCGTCCAGCTTATCCTCAATCATTACACTTTAGACCCTGTTTGGATGACTGATTTTTGCTTGATAATGTAACCTATACCATGTTTGGGAAGACCATATGACAGTGCCACTTGATATTATGTTCTCGCCCAAAGAAAAATAGCTTTGATTTTATCATTCTTGCCTAAAGAGAAGACCTTGTGAATAGTTAAGGTTTAGACTCAAAAAAAAATGGAAACAACGGCAATACAATGGTAAAAAATGACTCAAACACAGTTAACGGTAAAGTTCCATTTCCACTTTACATGACACTTCTAAACAGATATTAGCAATGATTGTGATTGATGAACTAAATAATATTGAGTTATGCAATCACCTAAAACTGATAAATTTTTCAATGCAACATCAATGCAGAACAGAATCAATCAAAGAAGCTATAGATGAAATTGAAGCAACACAGAAGCATAAACTATATAAAATTAAACCAATCGAAGAAGCTATATGATGAAATTGAAGCAACACAGAATGCATGAATATGTAAAATTGATTCGATCAGAAAAAGCTATATAATGAAATTGAAGCAACGGAGAATACATGTATTATGTGACGAAAATGAGTACCACAAGCGCATGAGTGTAACGCCTAACGCAGGAGTTCCTTGATGAATCGCTTAAATTGATCACAGATCGTCCTTCGTTCCATTAATCGAAAATCGGGACAATCGACACTTTTGGATTTCCTACCGGGGAAATCCGACGGTGCAGTTCGGCCATTGAGCCTTCCCATGCTCTACTAAATCTATCTCTTGGCGTTACTATCGTCGAGTAAAAAGAAGAACCGCATCCATTCCTGCGTACAAAGCGACTGATTTTGTTCACTACACTGTTTAATCGTGAAAGCTCCATTTCCTTAAACAATAGCAGAAAGAAGATTTGGATGGTTTTTGGAGGGAATATGAATAGGAATACTGGAATAGGATATGCAAAGGTCACGTTTGGGTCTGGACATTAAACATTAGGACCAAAATTAAGGCCCAATACTCGAATTGACCCATCTCGCAAACACATCACAACCCAACATTGTTTCCAATACTTCCCTCGCATTCTCTCTACCGGCGGTGATAACAGAAGCAAGTTACAGCGAAAATGGAAGAAGAGCGCGTGACAACGCCAAACGATGCCGTTTTGAATGCGGCCGATGATGATGACGACGACCTTCCAGTGTTGAGCTCGCATGCTTTAGAGGCTCTAAAAGAGTTCATTGAAGAGCAGAACAAGCTAAATGTTGAGGAAAACAATGGAGAAAAAGGAGAAGAAGGTGAATCC
>CAOJCQ015167726.1:0-10667 GCA_948356215.1 Stillingia texana | reverse complement strand
AATTCGATCGGATAAACCTTGAGGGTAGCGAGATATGGTCTACTTTTTTCTAAATTTGGTCAGGGTAATACGTCCACTCTGATTATATTTTGAGCATATACTTTGGAAATTTCATCAAGTTGTTTTTGTGTTTGGTCTGGTAATATGTGCGACCCGATTATGTTGTGAGTGTATACTTGGAAAATTTCATAAAGCTGGTTATGAGTCTGGTTGGGTTATAAGTCCAACCTCATTATGTAAAAATGTTCATTTGGGAAATCACCGATTGGATGATCATTGAGTGTAGGGAGGATTACGTCTACATGAGGAATATGATTGTAATTACTTGAGCGTACTTTGGATATTTTATCAAGTGTGCTCTTAGAAATCCACTTGGTAAGATAGTGAGAACATTGGGAAATTTCTTCAAGTTTCACTAACTGTCCTTACGAATAAGGAAATGAGAGTATGGATGTTCCTTCTACCCGGATGATCTGTTCGGATGAACCATTGAGTGTAGGGAGATTATGTAATGTTCTAAATTATACCCTAACAATATTGTATGAATTAATTTCGGATCATAACTAATAAGGGGTATCGTTTAGGGATTTAATTAGAATTTCTTAAAAGTACTGTGTGATTTTTGTAATGTGAATTACTTGGAATTGAAAAGGAGATAAAAGTATATGGTAAAATGTAAAAGAATTGAGAAATTAAAAGGTTAACGTGAGAAGGAAGTAAGAGGGAGGACCAAATGGTTAATTTTCCAAGTCACCTCTTTTTTCTCCAATAAGAAAGTGACACATAAGCATGCTTATGTTAGAGTGGTGGGCTCATAACCCATAGGTCCTAAGATCGAAACCTAGCTATGATACCACGCTAACATAAGCATGCTTATGCGTCACTTTCGTATGGGAGGAAAAAGATGTGACTTGGAAAATTAACCATTTCGTCCTCCCTCTTACTTCCTTCTCACATTAATCTTTTAATTTCTCAATTCTTTTACATTTTACCATATACTTTTATCTCCTTTCAATTCCAAGTAATTCACATTACAAAAATGACACAATACTTTTAACAAATTCCAATTAAATCCCCAAACTATACCCCTTATTAGTTATGTTCCGAAATTAATTCATACAATATTGTTAGGTTATAATTCAGAAAATTACAGATTACGTCTACATGAGTGTACTTGGAAAATTCCATCAAGTGTACTCTTGAAAGTATGACCGGATAGAATCCGATCGAATAAAGTAATGAGTGTACTTGGAAAATTTTATCAAGTGTAATCTTGAAATTCTTACCAGATGAAAATCTGACCAGATGAAGTCTTTGAATGTACTTGGGAAATTTCATCAAGTGTACTCTTGAAAGTCTAACTGGATGAAAATCCAACCGCTCTTGAATGTATGACCATATAAAAATCCGATCGGATGAAGTGTTTGAGTGTACTTTAGAAATTTATTCAAGTTCACTATGTATATGTTTGGGTAATACTTCTGACCCGATTATGTTTTGAGCGTATACTTGAAAAATTTCATCAAGTTTGATCTTGGATATCCACCAGGTAAAATAGTGAGAGAACTTAGGAAATTTCTTCAAGTTTCACTAACTATCCGTATGGATAAGGAGATATGAGTAGGGAAATTTCGTATATCCATACAATCCGAGTGGGTGGACATTGAGTGTAGGGAGATTACGTCTATATGAATAACAAGGCCAAAGTTTACTTGAGCATACTTGGGATATTTCATCAAGTGTGCTCTGCACCTGACTACATAAAAATTATTGTGGTTTGAAGTGTCCATTGTAATGGAAGGATAGTGAATTAGTTCTTGCTGAGGATGCTTCAGCTAAAGAATATTTGTTTGTTACAACACCTTGGTCTGTTACATTTCATTTATACATTAAGAAAATGAAGTTCAGGTAGGTTAGATGTTACCTATCGGATTTGGGTGAAAGCTCATTCGAAATCCCTTCTCCTTTTTCTATTTCACTTTTACGCTTCTTTCATAGCTTTCAATTAGGGTTTGTCAATCATTTTTTACTTGATCCGCAGATGGGATCTTCTTTGATGGATTCCACATACAGATTGTGATTTTTCTTCAATTTATTCACTTTTGTTGTCTTGTCATATGTAAACTTGATTGGGATTTATGCGGTCTGCCATTTTTAAATTAAATGGAAACATTTCACCCTTCTCATGTTGCTGTTTTTGTTTTGTCTTTACAATACTGATTTGCTATGCTTTGTTGACCAGAAATCTCATTGTGAAGTAGTGTTTTTGCCAATGTGTAGCTTACCTGATAAGGTCTTTGCCCATGTCATTGAGTTCTGTCCAAACCGAGTGTGTTCTTCCTCCAACCTGAGATGCTCTTAGTTCGACCAAATGAGTTTTATCCAAAATGATTATTTCTTCACCCATCCAAAGAAGGTACATGTCCGATCAGATAAGTGCTTAGTCGGAGAATCCTGGCCTAAGTTTTTCTGAGCGTTCTTTCAAAAGCTCATCAAGTTTTCTTCATCTGACCCATATGGATGGATAATGTCATGATTGTACTTGGTAAGTGCCATCGAGTACTTAGAAGATGTGAGCTTGCGGCTCCTTATCTGGTGGGATGGCTCTATAGTGTATTTGGTAATATCGATTGTAATATTAGAAAATTCGACCTAAAGCTATTTCTTGTCCTTTAAGAGGATTATGGAGTGCACTTGGGAGATTCTTCAAACTGCTCAAAAAATCTATCTTGAGATTGGTTGTAGTACTCTATGGCTTTTTTGGGTAGCTTTCTTTCTGTCTGATTCTTTAGGAATGTGCTTCGGATGTCTTCAAGCATACTCTAATTATTTATCCTAAGTGTATCCAATCGGATGCTTCTGGAATGTGTTTGAGAGATTCTTTTAAGCATACCTGTAAAATGTGGCCTGATGCTTCTTATTAATCCAAACGGATACTCCTGGAGTGTGCTTGGAAAGTTCTTCAAGCGTGCTCCAAATTTTTGACATCGAGTTTACCATTTATCTGTGTGGATTATTCTGGAGTGTGCTTTGAAATTCTTCAAGCTTACTCAGAAATGCAACCTCAAATTCCTTAAGCATGATCTGAAATCATTACCAGAAGTCTCTTTCCTATCCACCCATGCTTGTCGTTCGTGGATAAAAGAAATGCGTGCTTATAATGGCTTTCCTTCTCATTTGGATGATTCCTTCATGCAGATAAGATGCATATGCTAGTCCAGGTGGCTCTCTCCATTTAGATTAGCCTTCCGTGTATAGAGACAGATATTTCCTCTTCAGCTCTTTCCTTTCCATCTGGAGTGATCCTCGATGCAGAGAGTACAGATGTGCCTTTTTCTCTTCTTAGAGAACTTGCATTTTTATAGGATAAATTAAGATGGTAAAGACAAACCTTTCCCCGTTAAACATGCTGGTTGTTCAATGAACAAGGAGCTATCCGATGGATGTCTTACAACTGAGGAATTTCATTTATCTCTTTACGACAGGGAATGGTTCAGCGAATCTTTTTTCCCGCTTTATCTTTGCAATTTCTTGATTCATTTGAATTTTACAATCCTACTTTGACATTACCTTTCTCCTTTATGGTTTGGGACTCATGGGACTCCTTTCTCTCTAAGTGAAATCCTAGATAATGTCCTTATGTAGGGTGTCTTTAAAACCAAGAAGCATAACGCGTAGTATTTCCACCATCAATAGGGCACCAACTTTGGGTGATTGTCCAGTTTTTCATACAGGAATGACTGAGATAGTGATTAAGTTTATGTATCGGGCCATGTATGCCCCAACATGTGATTTTCAGGTGTGTTTTCATCAGCTCCTTCCATTTTGACTCTCAACAAAAGCACCAAATGGTAAGTCTAAGAGTTCCCAAGGCATGGTTAGCTAGGCTAGTGGAAGGTCTGGACAAAATGGACTTGTAAAATAGAAAATAAACCTTTGGCATGGTTGCCAGAGGAGAGGCTCCAATGGCTAATTTAGTACTCTGTATGATAGAGACTAAAAGGAGATGAATTAGAACATAGAGCCTACCTTATAAGTAAGAGTGGTGCCTCTATTTATAGGCAGTGAATCAGGATAGTGGTATCGTGATGCATGTCCTATTGGTCCCAGATGTGACAGACCAAAAGCCTATTCCATCGAATAAGGCAGCTAGTGCCAATCGCATGAGCATGAGAACGGTGAGACTGAATAGGTTAAGGAGGATCCTATCCAACCGGACGTCTAAGTCTATTGTCATTGTTAGGCTTTGGTTTCCTTACTTGGGCCTGGATTGCTTAGGCCTAGATATTATGGGTGTTATCAATTCTTTATTTATTTTAATTAATCTTGCATTTATTTAATTTTATTTGTTTTACTTAGTCTTTTTTCTTCAATTCGGTGAGGTTTTTGGAATCCACCATAGACAAATCAATTATTTCCATGGTGGTGAGAAACCGAGAAACATTTTGGTTAATTGTTATTAATTTTCTGTAATTTTTAGATATTTAATGCTATTTTTATTTTAATTATTTTCATTATTTTTCAGATTCTTATTTTCTGTCTGAAATCATGTTTTGTTTTCACAATTTTTCTCTGAAACAGAACCAAAATAGGTTGTGTTTGTACTTGTTTCGAAGGGAAATCACAAGATAAATCTGATTGTGTGATGGGCTTTCTTTTTTTGAGGTTGTTTTGGTTTTAAAAAACATTGTTTTAGTGTTTATCCTTGTTTTGCATGTCGTTTTATTTTTCTAGTGTTTATTATTATTTTTTAGAGTATTAAAAGGTCCCGGGTATGCCTGGGAAAATTTTAGGGTGTTATTTTTTGTATTGAATATTTTAGGGTGTTATTTTTATTTTTATTGCTTATTTCACATGATCATGCATATTATATATTTTTTTATCTTACTCGTTTTATAAGAAAACCCGAAATAAAACCTATGACCTACGTAGTCATAAACCATAACGACTTTCCCTAGGTTGTATGACCATAATAATTGTGCATGCTATGAGGATTGACTTTGTAACCATAATTAAACATCTTCTCAACCCGTATCTAAGCCAAAAGCTATTTTGCACTAAAATTCTCTTCAACTAAATACATTGGTTCAACTATGTTGAAATATAAGTTAAAATTTTAATAGCTCCTAGTTAGATGTTTGTTCTTTATTTTTCATCCATACTTTGAGAAAGTATAGGATTCATACTCTTGCATTCCCCGTTAACACCTGAGTAAAGCCCACCTAGAAAAGATGCACAGGACCCCATGTGTAGCAATAATAAGGTTGGGAGGAAATTGCTTGTGTCTGTCTTTGCTACATCACACGCACTTCATGCATACATGCATCGTTCTTAATTGTCATAAGAGCTACTACTAAAATTGCGGATAGAATGCGACTCAGTTAGCATTCGATAATATTTATTTGGTAAAGGTATCTCTGTGAATCAACTTGGTGCTCAAAATCAGACTCAGTTAGGTTTTATATGATAATCATTTACCCGAAGAATGGTCATTGTGAATCGGCCTTGAGTGGAAATTGAGCTAAGCTATGTTTTATTTTATCACTCCTAAAAGGCGGTCATAATAAACCGACCTTGAGTGTGAATCCATCCGTAACTCTAGAAGAATCCAATCCATCCATCATGACTTATTTTGCTTGTGCTAACCCTTATGTGATGCAGACAACATAGGGATAAGAAAATTGACCAAAGAGCAAAGGCATCTTTATAGCCAGACAATCTCTCCTAACTCAAGTCCTCTAATCGCTCAATCAATCAACGAGATGGCCAATGAACCCAATCATGTGACCTATGAAGAATTCCTGAGTTTTCAAGAAGAAATGAGGATGATGATGATGGACTTTATGAAAAAGGGAACCATCCCCGAGGTTGCTCAAGCTGAGGCTACTGCCATGAATATGGGTGAAGATGATTACATTGAGGAGGAAGTAAAAATCAAGCAGAAGGAGATAGCTGACTTGAAAGAGGTGCTAAGAAGATCAATGAAGGATGCCCACAAAGAACCATCTCCTCCTGTTCTAGAGAAACGAGTGGAGGTGAATCTCGAGATGCAAGCCTTGAGGGGAGAAATAAAGGCCTTGAATAAGATGTTGTTGAGGTAGGGCCAGGTTTCAAGTAGTGAATTGTCCTTAGCTAAGGAAAAGAATATTCTAGAAAAATTTAAGATGCCGATATTACCAAAGTTCAAGGGACTTCTTACCCAAAAGCTCATTTGTTTGCCTACATTACAGCTATGTAGAACACCTAGCTTGATGAGAGAGGGAAAGTCTCAAGATTTATCTATTCCCTTGAGGACCGAGCTCTAGAATGGCACTTAACACTGGAGAAGAACATGAGAGAAGATTCGACTCTGTTAGTGGCTGCATTTCAGAAACAATACTAGAATTACACATCCTCTTAAGCTAGTTTGTTGGACCTAGAGTTGGTGCCCAAGGACCAGGGGAATCATTGCCGGCCTACATGGCCATGTTAAAAAAGGTGGCATCCTGAATGAAGGTGAGGCTTGAAGAAAGGGACCAGACTCGATACTTTACCACAATATCATGAAGCAATAAAGCCATATGTCAGCCGTAAGGCCTTGGTATCCTAGGAGGAACTAAAAAAATTTGTGTATGGAAGTAGAGACTGATCCCGAGTGGAAGAGGAAAAAGTCTGGAAATGACCAAGGTAGGAGTGGGAACTTCTATAATAACTATAAGAGTGTTGCCAACTCAAATGGGGGAACTCCTTCCTTCAAGGCTATGGAGGTCTCTGTGGTGAGACAAAGATAATACACCCAACTGGAAAGGCCCATGTCGTGGGTCCTGAAGAAATTGAATAAAGAGAAGAAACTGAGCCCATTAGATCCAAGGCCAGCAAGATCCCAGGGTCAGCCAGGGCATAAGGATGATCTTTATTGTGAATACCACCAGTACACTAGCCATGCCACTGATTATTGCCACAATTTGAGGGAGAGGATTCATGATCTTATTGACCAAGGGGTTCTACAAATAGGGACATCTCCGACAAGGAAGAAGGGAAAGACCATAGGGATGATTATATTAGGAAGAGAGGAATATTTTGTTTTAAAATAATTGTATGAAAAAAACTTTGAGCACCTAATGAAAAAGAATTATGAGTATGATTTGTCTTCTTTTGTGAAAGTTTTAAATAGCTAGTACAATTTTGAGAGCGAGTGAGAGAATGAAAGCCTTGGGGAGAGTAGAAATCTGGGAAAAAATTGGTTTGATTCCTCTAACGAGGATGATGAAGGGGTAGTGAGTAAGAGTTTAAGGGATGAGGGAGTTGTAGAGGTGAAAGTAGAGGCAGTAGTGAGATTAGGTCGGATAATTCCAGAAGCGAACCTCGAGCTGAATCTCAAGTCAAATACCCTAACCAGTGAAGGCCCAAGTTTATCTCAACCCACAGAAAATTCCATCTTCAAGTAGTTAAAGAAAACGCCAGCCCAAATATCAGTGTGGAACCTTTTGACCACTTCACAAGCTCATCGCCAGAAAATCATTAAGGCATTGAACAACACCTTAGTGTCACTTACTACTACCCTTGAGCAAATTGTGCAGGTGGTGCAGGGATCCCAGCCAGGTCTAATTACATTCTCCAAATTCAAACTGCCAATGGAGGAAAGGTGTCATAACAAACCTTTATTCATTAAGGCAAAAGTGAAAAAACATACCACCTCGGTAATGGTGAATGATGGCTCATCGATTAATGTATGCCCCTTAAAGTTGTTAGAGGGAATTGGACTGTCAGAAAAAGACCTTGTGAGGCCTGCCCTTTTATTTTTGAACAATTTATTTACTTTATTTGCCAACTACATAGGGCTTTTCTTTGAGCACAGTACATTTACATTTTGCATGATGTGGATTTCTTTTCTCCTTTCCCCTTTTTAAACATATGCACAATTGGGCCCATCCGATGGGTTCACCCCCTCTTTCTTCGAACATTTGCATTTTTATATGTCAGACATATTTTCAACCTTTGTTCTTTTTTCTTTTCCACCTACTTGGCAACTTTCATGTATAGCAGTTGATTAGTGTCCTCTAATTTTTTCAGCTGTTGCAAAGCTATCGCTAGAAAGACTGTAAATTTCACACAATAATTTTTCTTGAAAACACCGTAGTTTCAATTCCAATTTGAAAATAGAAAGTTTGTCCAAACTACATTTGGATCTTATGCAATTCTATTTGATTCGGGCAACCCATTTTTCCATCCAAATTTATTTTCCTTAAAGTATCAAAAGTCGGCACCGCCTCCACATTTTATGTTATATCTTTTCTTTTTTCTCCTGAAGCAGTGTTGATCCAGTTGGATGGGTATGTGATCCAGATAGATCTGGAGGCCATCTAGTTGGATTGCTTTATGATCTAGCTGGATTTGAGGCCATTAAGCTAGATTGTTTCTTGATCCAGCCAGCCTTTCTTTGCATGGAAATTTTGCTATATAAGCCCATACACATCCAGACTCTCTTTGTACTTTCACTCCCTTGCTCTACACTTATCTCTTCATCATATCTCTCGAAGTTCTTCAGAATCATTTGGATGAGGACCTTGATCACATCGAATTTTAGGGCCATTCCTCTTTTCATCATTATAGAGGTATCCACCATCTCAGGTGTGAACAAATTGATGTATCCTTTTTAGAAGCTTGTGTTGCCTACTAGGATGTGGATTTTCATGTTTTTCGCCTCTAAATATAGATATATGCCCTATGCCTAAAGAATTTGAGGCCATTATGAGCACCTATTTTAGTAGTAATACCCCAATCATCCTTCTCTCTTGGTGATATGAACACCCATGGAAAGTGCAAGCCTTATTACAGTGTTATCTGACTATCCAATATTGTCCTATCTACTAACGGTGTGTATTTGTTGCTCATCTTTCAATATATGGAATGAATGGGTTACCATCCTACTATGAAAATGATGATTCTTCTCTTGATGATTTTTATGTGTTATCTGACTGTTCAACCTGATGTATCAGAGTGTCACTATCATTTATTCCACACCGCATAGCAGGCATATACAAATTTTAACCCATTTCCCTTAGTTGTTATTAAAACAATCGGTATCGCAACTCAAGACACCTCATTGCTTTGAATGGCTGCCTTATCCTCCTTCAAGTGAGGACTATGAATAGTCATTTTATTTTCCTCCTCATTTTTTCTCTTTGTTTTAGCATCTAACATCACCATTTATTTTATCCCCATTTTTTCTTCTTTCTTTTTTCATATATGGCTCCAAGAGAAATTGTATCTTTTGGCCTTTTCTCCATCTATCCTTGATTATGACCTCATTTTTCTTCTTTAGTGTCATGTACTTCTAAATCATGCAATCGATTAGGAGTGGGTCAAATGGTTGTGATTCATTGGCAAGGAAGATGTCGTTTTCATGGCCCCATTAATTCGTATGTCTTTTATTATCATCGGCCCACATCGAGGCTACATTCCACTTGTGGGGATTTGGTGGGTGTATTTTTATGTGCCCAATCACGTCTCAAGGCAGTTTGGTTGAAGACATGGTATTATCCCCATGCCTCTAAGTTTATACGGTGGCCTCGTACCCTCTTGTTACTTCTTGCAAGGTTTTCTTGGCCTATTGGTGGAGCTTCAACATGTTAGGGTTATTCCCATCACTAATTTCAGCGTTGTTAGATTGTATCATGACTACTAACTTTGGCTCGATAGACCTTACTGTGATAACCGTATTGTGGATGCTTTTGCTTCAGATGAGGAGAGGAGGCTTCCAAGTGGGAATGACAATGACCTAGAGGAAGACCCTGAAGAGATCATGCTAGATGGGGATGGTGATGATGATAGTAACTAACATCAATCGACTCCTTGATTTTCCTATTCATTTCACTTGTCTTGTTTGACCAGTTTTTCATATCGTTTCTCTGATTTTGTTGTGTTTGAGATGATCAAATTTGTAGTTTGGTTCATTTGCTTCTTCTTTTGTGTTACAGGCTGAGTGGTGGCTTGGTTGAGATAGGTTTCTGGCCCTTTTTGTAGTATTGGCCTTGGTTTTGTTTGTATCATGTTTCCCATTAATGAATAAAAGACTTTACTTTTCCTATGTATGGAAGTTTCGATTTCTTAATTTGAACAATTATTCCATAAACAATCATAACAAGCAAGACATTAGTTCAACTTTATTCATTTTAACTTAGTTAATCTCAGTAAAACATATATATTCCATCAGATATTTCCTCAGTTATTAGTCGGCCTTTTACAGTCTCAGTTAAATATTTTCACTCTTTCCCCAAAAGACGAGAATTCTTTATTAACATTAGAACTTTTTCAACTGATCCTTATTGACTATTATGTGAACTTGTTCCCTTTAAAATCTGATATTTTGGTAGCACCTCTAGACAAAATCTCTTTGATCATGTACGAACCTTTCCAATTGGGTTTGAATTTTTCTCAAGGGTTTGTGGCATTGTGTTGATACCCGGGTTAGAGTTTCTAGTTTTAAGATTTTTGATGATGAGAAGATGGTCGTCTATGATCCTGGGGTGTGGTTCTCAGGATGAAGGAATGAGGAAGCCGAATACAAAGGAATAATGAAATCGAATAGAAAAACGTAAGTTCAGGTCTAAAAAAACTAGGTTTTTTCCCTTTTTCATGTGTTTTGGATTCGAATTTTAAAATTTCGTCTATGGATTTGAAATAAG
>CAOJCQ015125609.1:0-10097 GCA_948356215.1 Stillingia texana | reverse complement strand
AATAAAGTTTATTTGCATGTTATAAATTTCCGCTGCATGAATAAATCATAATCTGAACAGGTTGGGTTTCGTAACGTTCGTACACGTCACGTGCATGTGACATGTAAGGACGCTACAGTGACACCCGGGTTCTGGTGTTACAGTAAACCCCCATATTGGGGCAAAAAAGCAAGTAAATTATTCAAAAATAAAAGGACAGGCCTGGCAAAAGACATCTCTTACTCCTCATCGGACTCGCCCTCCTTAATGCTTGACTCCTTCGGAACATTGTCATAATCGTTGTTTATAATGGCCACACCATGCTCCTACTTTAGCATACGTTCCTTGGCCCGGGAATTTTGCATAACCCCCTTCCTCCTCACCAGCTCCTCTTGTAAATTACCATGTGCATAAAAAATAAATACCAAAATAAAAACAAAACACCAAAAATATATATATTAGTAATAAATAAATCTTTTGCATGCATACATGTTTACTTACTGAGTAGTCATGGGTTATGGCAATGGCCTCACTCCGGTAGCCCCGAGCCTTATAGTAGCATTCATCCATACTATCCATATCCAACTGAATAAGAAGAGAAAAGGGTGTCACACAACATGCCAAAATATACATGAATGTATAAATGATAAAAAAACGAAAAAAAGAAAGTTGTTCACCAGTGTGGTACCCACGGACTAATAAACTAGAAGAGGGCCCTGAACAGTCACCACCTGAGATAAGACTAACTCACAATCCCAGTTATGAACCTGAAGCTCAATACCTAACCTGTTGGTGAGCCATCTAATGATGTCAGAGTCACTAAAATCCCTAGAACCTTGAGGCCTCCGCTAGGCTCTCCTCTTCTTCTTATTGGGAGCCCCAGGATGAGGAGTGGGAGTGTTTGCAGGAGTAGTATCCACAAGAGCATCAAGAGGAGCATCAGCACTGGTGGCTCCATGAAGCATCATAAGGACACTCCTAAGCAGATGAGTTACCACCCAAGATAAGTATGACCCATTAATAGAGGGATTATACAGATAGCCTAGATAAGAGGTGCCCCTCAAATACTATTAGATTATCCTAGGATTCATGCATCACATATATGGTGGAATAACTCTAAGAAACATGCAAACACATCAGATCATGCCATGGATTGCATTTTAAAATTTTCTAGAGTTAAAACGACTTACTAGTAATTAAAACTTTGTATCTTCAATTTGTGAGCTTTCCTTTGCACTCAGTTATTGTAAACCAGCAGTGTCCAAAGTTGAACACCTTTAAAAGTAATCCAAACCATAGCTAGAACTAAAGAACCTTAGGAAAGGATTTATGAAGCTTGAAATTATAGCCTAGGAAGAGACTACAATTTTGGTTGAGAGTAGTTTTGAGGAATGAGTGTGTAACATCTTTTGTGTTATCTCTCTCTTCTTTTTATAGGCTATAGATCCTATAGTGTAGAGAAGAAAGAAGTTAAGGAGTCTTAGGAGTTCTAAGCGGTAGAAAATCACACTCCCTTTT
Organism: Stillingia texana; assembly: GCA_948356215.1. Lineage (NCBI taxonomy): Eukaryota > Viridiplantae > Streptophyta > Magnoliopsida > Malpighiales > Euphorbiaceae > Stillingia > Stillingia texana. The sequence goes on along the minus strand of CAOJCQ015125609.1, from coordinate 8,600 downwards.
AAAGGAGAATTTGATTCCAACTCGTGTTCCTAATAGGAAGAACACTTCCTCTTCTCAAACTCTTTAGAAATTTATTCCCTTTTGGGCTTTTAATTAATCTAATTAATTAAATAACTAAATGGGCTGATCTATAATTAACTATAGGACCAATTAATTAATAATGGCCTAAAATAAAATATCTCTAAGGCCTAAACAAATGGATTTGTACATAGCCCCTTAAATGGGCCAGACAAAATTCTTGATTGTTTTCTCGGCTCAAATGAGTTCATAATCACTCCAAATTTTACATGGACATCTTATAACACTTATAAATACCATGTAAATAATTAAATTAGAACAAAAGGTCCAAAAGATATTTTTAGGGGAATTCAAGATTCCCTTAGAAATTCCTCTTAATTTCTCTTTTTTGATTTCTCTGATCTCTTCTGTGCCCTCGGAATGTTATGTCATATCATTAACTTCAAGTTTTACCTTTGTTTCCATAACTCTATAGGTATGTGACTTTCTGGGATCTCTATCAGCTTGCAATACAGAAATGAACTATTGTATTCAGAGAAACTGAAACAACCAAAATTAAACAATTTAACTTTAGTTACTGGTCTCCATCACTAATTGTTCTTCTTATACAAATCATGAGCGGCCCCAACCAAAAGCATCATGACCCCAAGAGATAGTAGATTAAGATGTGGGTTACATCATCCTGTTTCATAAACAGATACCGTTGCAGTATGTCCTTTCACTATCTTTCATATCCTTCAGACTCAGAATATGGAATAGTCAATTCTATAATTCTAAAGATGTTAGAAATATGTTAAATACTTATTCTCTTTAATGCTACCTTTGAATCTCATTCAACCCTAGCATGAAGGTCTGGCTAGAACTTCAAAATAAGATCAACATAATTTCTGTGATATGAACTTTCCCAAATATAACAAGTATCTTTAAATAGTGAATCATTTGTTGATCATATAAAAACCTTCAAGCATATATAAAGCATACCCAACCTCAAGGTTATGTGCACCACTCATGTGATATGCTGCCATAGAGTCAAAACATATGAGATACTACTTAAGATACAAAATGATCATATTGATCCAAATGAACCCCTCTTTGATCTGGCAGGACCTCTCAAGTATTTTAATAGCAAAGGTTTACAAGTCCAAGTCTGTTTGTGCTAAACTAAGCCGGATGGATACTCAATTGATCTAGTCAAACAACAATTCAATCCGGGTGGACCTCATTCCAATCCAGTCGGACCAATTAACACCAAACACTTCCAAGAAAAGGAAATTCATTCAAGGAATTTTGTTATTAAAAAGTTCATCCAACCAGACCATAAAATGGTTCAACTGGACGATTTGTTTATCAGACCAACCGATTTACTCATCCAACTGGATCAACATATATAAAAATTCCCAGATTGTATAACACACTTTCATAAAAAATAGCAAGATACAAATTCAGTTTGGTGATCATTGCATCTTAACATGCAAAAATTCAACAATCGGTGACCATTGTACCTCAACACATAACACTAAAAAGAAATCAACACAACAACACAAGGACATTTTAAAAAATAAAACAACAACAGAAAAAGAAAAAAAAAGAGGGACTGAGGAGCCAACCTCTGGATTAACGTTGGAGCATGAATGGTCCCTGGCCACGAGAAAGGGAATGATTGACATCCTGACTCTACAATAATGCCATTGAGTAGGAACCACCCCCACACTAATCAAAGTGTAGAACCCTGGTTCATCACATTCATGTAAGGATGTAGCTATTAATGAAGAGTGACTCAACCCCTTCTTCTTTTTCTTCATCTTTTTCTCAGAATTGGAAAACACCAGCCACTCTAGTTTTGGTCAAAAGTGAGCAGGGGAAGGGATGTCGCTATTTGAGCCTTCGATTAAAAAGAAGACATTATGTGTAATAAAAAGAAGAAGGATGATGAAAAAGGAGAGAAGGGAAAAAGAGAGTCTCCATCACAAAAAAGAAAGATGAAGAAGAATAGAGGAAATGGAGAGGAAGTAGAAAAATGAGGAAGAAGATGGGTTTTGAAAAAGTTTAAAAGACAGAAATGCAGTTACACAGTCTTTTTGCCTAGCCAAGTTTGGTCAGATCACTAAGTCATCCGATTGAATGAGCCTTTCATCTGGACAGATCATGATGTGATCCAACCGGATCAGGATGAAAAATGATGCATCTTTTGGCATGCCCTCATCCGGCTGGATCATCGATTGATCCGGCCTAACCCTGTGTCATCTGGCTGGATCAACTCCATACAAGCCAAGTGAACCACGCAACATATATTATTTTTCTTATCCCTTCAAAAAAACTGTGAATATGAGATACAACATCGGGCCTACCTCAACACTTGGTCATAGCCACCTCATTCACATAGCTGTTGCGAATCCATGTTCAGAAGAAAGAGCAAATCCACGCCTGAAAGAAAGAGCATGTCAACGTCTATAATTCACACATGGGGCAATGATTCTCACACCTAGACCATACTAAGGGGCAACCTATAAAAGTTTTCTCCAAAAAAGTGCATTGATCACAAGTGCCTCGGATCTCCGAAAATAAAAAAACTTCAAAAGAAAATCTCTTAAAAAGAAAAAAAATCTTTTTCTTAAAATTCACAAAGACCCTCATGAATTTAAAAGGAACGTTCACATAATTTTTTGCTCACTAAAAAGCAAAAAAACGCTCGACGTTGCAGTCATCAAAACCCATAAAAATACCACAGACACCTAATCTTTAACACGGTTTCTTTTGACAGGCTTTAACTAGCATTTTGGTCCCCGTGTTCACATCAAAACAGTTGCATTCGGAAGGCTTCAACCAGAACTTTGGTCCTCATGTTCACCTCAACACAGTTGCATTCAATAGACTTCGGTTAAGGTTATGGTCCCCTAGTTCAGGTCTAACATAGAACGAAGACACCTCATTGTTGCATTCAGCAGCCTCCGACCAGGACTTTGGTCCTTGTGTTCACCTCAACACAGTTGTATTTGGTAGGATTCGGCCAGAACTTTGCACCATAAAAAATCAAGGATTATCGACTAACAGGTAGTCAGTATTCCCTAAAGGTCCATCGATAAGATAGGATTACTGACTTATCAGGAAATTTCCTCAACAAAAAACAATAATGAATTCATTGATAAAATAAAGAATTGGTCATTAACTGTGATTGTTAGTCGGTAAAATAAAGAATTCATCATAATTTTTGGTTGAAATTTAGTCGGAAAATTAGTAGGTAAAATTTGCCGACTAAATATTCATTGGTAATTTGGTCAGAAAATAATTTTCCCGATGAATGGTTAGTCAAAAAGGTATTCAAAAACTTAGTAGGAAATTTAGTCGATAAATTTTTTAGTTGGGAATTTTTAGCAATTAAGCTGTTAGTTGGGAAGTTAGTCGAAAAAATGAAAAAATAAGTTTTTATTAAATTTATTGAAAATTTGTTTAAAATTAATTTAAATAAAACAATTTTAATGAAAACATATTCAATAATAAAGAAAGCTATATATAACAAATATCAAAATTGTGTTATAAGTGTAAACCGATAATAGTTCATATATACAAATGTTATGATACCCTAAGTAACCCTAGATACATGGAGTATCATCTAGAGCAATATTTGTGGGGTGATCCTCAACAGAAGGAGTATCTCGTTGAATTGTAGTAGATGTCCCATTGGCTAAAGTAGAAGTCTCTACTATGGATATTGCAGTTTCTACAGTGGATACTGTAGTCCTTGCAGCGGACGCTCAAGTCCCTATAGCAAATGCTGAAGATATTGACACGCCATGAGATGCCTCTAGATGAGCAGTTGATGTAGGAGTGGATTGGAATTACTCAGGGAAATAATCCTTAAGTATGTCACTAAAGAAATCCCTCACACCTTCTAAGACACAAGCAACATCTGATGAAAGCTAAGCAGCGGCATCAGAATGTGACTGTGTTCACTGGGAAGGACTAGGTGCAGAATGAGATAATGGTGCAAAAGACTATGTTGGAAAAATGTGCTCTCCATGGCTCCCTAGTCTTTAAACCCGCTTCCCCCTCACCTTTTCCCTCCTAGCTGCAGCAACCCATAACTCTGTGTCATCCATATATGACTCATTACCTCCCTAGCCTTACTGCCTCCACTGCTCTTGCATCTGCTAGAATCGATCCTATAATTCAATCCATAACATTGTGTCACAATTTGACAAACATTATATTGTGAAATGATGATCGTAATATTCATACCTACATGAACTTTCTGACTGTGGGGAGAGACGTGCATTTCACCGTCATGGCGAAACATATGGGTGTGAAAGAAAGTCTCTAATAGTGTAGGTTATCTGCCCAAATCCCGCTCCTGTTTTAACAATATATATTCATATGCAAAACAAAATATGTGATGGTTAAATAAAATTAGAAAAATAAGTAAATAAAAAGAAATAAAAGAAACTTACCAACCGATGATAGTGTTCAGTGATGGATATCAAACCCCCTGTTTATAATCCTGATGCTACAGCAGTAGCACCGGCTAAGCCATTTGTTATCCTCTAACATGACAATGACACCCGATCTGAAGTAAGCCATATAGTCCTCCAACTATACCACACAACCTCAGTAATGTAGCATGGACTGATCGGTGAACGTCATACATAGTACATAAAGTCTTTATATCTAGTTGCAGCGTTCATCTCCCATGCTGGATGGATGAGATCATTAACCACAGCATCCCAAACAAATGACTTCTACACATATTTAGAGCAAGGTGAAATTTTAGTAGATACAAAAACATGTGATATTATACAAATAGAAGTCATTACATAGTCAAGAAATACGTACCTAAAATCATCCAAAGTAGAACTCCTTCATCTTAGCACTGACATCTTTCCAGCTCGGACCAGCTAGATCTTGCCTCACTTGAAAAATTTTTGTGATCCCACATGAAATCAGATTAGATGGCTCCAATCTATTAAAAGTTATACCCAAATTGGTTAAGTAATAACTGGTTTGTTGAACAAAGTCAATTTTATATACTCATAATCCAACAGTCACAGTGATCTCCATCCTTGAATGACCATTGGTAGCTATAAAAGTAGCAGCACCAGATGATTTACCCTCAGCAGAGGAATGTAGTGGTATTATAGGTGGCATTGATGAAGGTGTACTAGCTGAGGTAGGAGCATGATCATGCTCAGCAGGTGCACTAGATGAAGATGGTAATCTCGGTACATCGGGTATGCTATCGACTCCTGGTTGATACCATGATGGCGTAGACCTACCACCTTCTGTTGGTCGAGGGGTCCGGTCTCCTGCTCCTCATCCAGTATTTCCTCGAGACATATCTATAAATTTAATTTCAATTTACTAATCAATTAGTAACAAAGTTAAAACATTCCACAATAACTATTAAATAAATTAATATGTTAAAAGTAAATCTACAACTTAAACATCAATTCTTATAATTAACTATCGGTTGATTCATCATACTCAGTACTCCCATCCACATCACTTTCATAATCAGAAAATTCTCCTTCATCATCCAATTCATTTGTATCATCTCTAGTGACATCTACGAGGATATCCATTATAGATGGATCCTTTAAGTCCAAATATTCATTGTTTAGCACATCCACTCGTATTTCATGTACGTCATTACCTTCATCATGGAAAGTGATGATTTTCTCATTATTGTTTGAAGTGCTAGCCTTAGCAATCTCAACAATATCCCTTGGTTTAACATTAAAAACTGCTTGCCATATGTCATCATTAGATCTTAAAGATGGGTATGGAGCGTAGTAAACTTAAGTGGCTTATATAGCCAAAATGAACGATTCATATTGGTTAAAATGATGATATTGGTTGATATCAACCAAACCATACTGTGGATGCACCCTAACTCTCACACCAAAAGTTGGATCATACCATTGACATTTGAAAACAACCATTTTCTTAATTGCCGTTGCGGGGTATTCAACTTTCATAATTTCTTCAATCCACCCATAGTAGTCTCAAACACTCTCATATGAGCTTTTCACACACACTTTACTATTTATTGTTTTAGTGTTGACACTATGGTCTGAAGTTAGAAATTTGTACCCATTTATGAAGTACATTGAGTAGTACTTAACTTTCTGCAGTGGCCCTTGAGCAAGACTACGGAGAAAAACATTGTCAATCTCATTTTAACTAGTCTATTTGGTGATAAAAATGAAATAATAAGTCAAATTCTATATAATGTATATAACTCAATTAGAAAACACTTGTAAGGTACATAAAGGAAACTATATACTTACATATAATTTAAACCATTTTGGAAAATGGTATCGAAAATTTTCATCGGTTTACACTTGCGGTAAATGAGGGTTTGTGGTGTGTAAACGCTCACAATATCCTTCATACACAATATGATAGATGTAAATACATAATGTTCATGATTGTTTATTTATTTACTAAATAAAATTCATTAGCACTATCATTACCTGATAAATGGCTCAACCTTTTCACAGTTAAGAAGAATATAAGTATGAACAACCTTATACTCTTCATCAGAAATAAACCACTCTCCTAAATATGTTCTGTGTCTATATGAAAATGAAAAGATACCCAAATTCCCTTTAAAATGTTCCTAATCACCTCTATCATCATGATGAGAAACTCGACGATGTTGCATTTTGACATGTGGTTCAAAATAGTGGGAGAAAAAACAAGAAGATTCTGATAACAATTACACATTTACAATGAAAGCCTCAATAGTGACCTGTTGCAGATTTCCTTCTTAAGAGTTCAAAGGAATCTACATAATTCATACAAACAAAGAATTTGAAGTGCGTATGTTCATATCAAATGTATATGAACACACATTTAACATTTTGTGATAAATTAACTCGCCTCTCAAATGGATACATCCAGCGGTATTGAAATGGATTGGCTATCTTTGCTTCATATGGCAAATGAAGTTCCATCGAATCAAAAAATCTAGGTGGAAATATCTTTTCTAACTTACAAATGATTTATGGGATATTTGATTCGTGTACATCAAAGGAATCGACTTTAAGAACAGTTGATGTGAGATCTTTAAAGAAATGCTGAGCTAAGTTAGTGCTTCCAAAACATCACTAGACAATAGCTCACAAAATGCAACAGGTAATAAACATTGCATAAAGACATGACAATCGTAGCTTTTCATTTCACTCAGCTTGTAATTTGAGATATCGGCACATCGTCCTAAATTCAAAACATACCCATCTGAAAATTTCAAACACTTTAGCCATTTAAGAAAAACATGTATTGTAGGTCTAGTAAGAGTATAGCAAGCTTTTGAGTACCTCCCAGTCGAATAATCTGCAAACAGTTCTGGCCTGTCACAATACTTCTCCAAGTTCAATCTCGACTTCCAATTATTTTTTGATTTTTCCATCAACATTTAGGACAGTATTAATCACATTCTCAAAGACATTCTTCTCAATATTCATCACATTAAGATTATGCCTAATCAAATTTATTTTTCAATAAGACAAATCTCAAATGATACTACGCTTTCTTCACCCACATTGTAGTGAATGATGCAATAAGGAGAAGAAAATTTTAAATTTTAATATTAGTAAGAAAAAACATGAGTAATGAATGTTGTGAGGTATTTTTCAAAAGGAGAAATATATTTTAGGATCCCTAAACTATATATTATTCTCAAAATCTTAAATTTGGACTCCATTTAATTAGGTCTCTAGACTTTTATCGAGCATATAATTAAGTTCAAAATTAAAAATTTAGTTAAAATAACCAAATTAGGTCTAACGACATCAAAATAAGGACTTAATTGTAATTTTTGAATGTTTAAAATATTAATTTAAACAAAGATTAATTGATTAATTTCTAAAGTAGACACAGTTGACTATTGAATACTTGATTCAAAATATTTTTAATCTCTATAGAGAAATTTATAAATTTATATTTCAGTCTTTAATTTAAGACCGTTTTGATAACTTTGGATATTTTCTATCAGTTCAATAATTTTAGAAATTAATAATATGCTCAATAAAAATTTAGAAATTCAATTTAAAAGAATCAAAGTAATCTAGTATAGTTCATGAATTTTACCTTTTAAAAATGTTTTTACTTTCTTGAGCCATTTTTAAACAAAGCACCTTACTTTCATTGTTGAATTTTATTGAAATCGGTGAAGTTTCAAATTTATTTGGCCCAAAGCTAATTTATTATACATTTTAAAGGTACAAAACGTATTTAAAACAAACTACAAAAATTAAATTTTAGTGCAAATGAAATTTATCCATATAAGGAATGCATGTTTTATGGAGCAGTGGGTCGAAATCATAAAAAAAAAGAATAAATCTCCTAATCTGAAATGGCTCAAAAGTTGATGAGTCGAACCCGTCCCCTGTCCATTTGCATTGTAAATGGATTTTCTTGCAACGTATTTTATCATTAGATTCATTTATTTTGTTTTAGTATATATGGGTTGTTGATTTTGCAATTCTCCTCCTTTAAGGATTTCTTATTGGGAACTTTGCTACCTAGCAATGATTCGATTCTTTTAACTCCACTAAATTAGATAAACAACTCTTATTACCCTTATA
>CAOJCQ015079440.1:0-12606 GCA_948356215.1 Stillingia texana | reverse complement strand
CAGATTTTCAACTCTCTCTTCTCTACAATCTCTCTTCTACTCTCTGTTAGGGTTTTAACCCTGACTTTCATCTTTCCTATTTTCTTGTTTTAGATTTCTCTCTGTTTCTTAAGTAAGTGATTCGCTTGCTTGCTATATATCGTTAATCTGTATGAATAGTTTTAGAGAGTAAATCTGTATTTGTATTTGTTTCGGTTTTCTTATTCTGTATCTTGTACTCCAAAACTTATTAAATAATCTGATTGAAACTTCTCCTTGGATGTGGTCTCTATTCATCTGTTGAATAGAGGTGAACCAAGTAAATATTTCTGCGTTGATTTATTTACAGTTTCGCATATTATATATTCTGGTTACATACATGTTTTAAGTTTCTTGAATAGACGGTTTTTTCTAACAGTGGTATCGTAGCCTGGTTGTTTGTGTTCTTTTTGTTATTAAAGGTTTTTTATTCAAAGAAACTTGATATGCTTTTGAAAAAGTACATTGGCTTATTGTATTTTTTGAACAGTTTCAATATTATCATCGAATCTGATCTTTTCTTCATAGATCCGATCAAATATGTTTGATAGAAAGATCAATAGACTATTTGTTTTATAATAGATCTGTTGATTCTTGTTTTTCGATTCTCTGTGCTCTGTGTGATTCATTTTTTCTGTTTCTTTTTAAAGAGACATTTTGATTCCTTAATTTTTTGAGTGAAATTTATATGACACCACCTTTTGGATATGACAAGGCATAACCTGGCCTTGTTTGTAAATTAAATATATCACTCTATGGTCTCAAACAAGCATCTAGACAATGACGTTGTGAATTAACCACTCACTTTATCAAATTTGGTTTTAAACAATATGTCTTTGACCATTGCTTATTCACACTTAGGAAGAACACTACTTTCCTCATGTTATTAATTTATGTCGATGATTTTCTTGTCACTGGTAACTCTGCAGCTGAGATTAAGGAATTAAAGACTTCACTTGATAAGTCATTCACTATTAAAGACTTAGGTGAAGCTCAATATTTCCTTGGACTTGAAATTTTCAAATCTTCTTTTAATCTTTATGTTAATCAGAGAAAGTACATCCTTTATCTTCTCACTGATACTGGACTTGGAGCCAAACCTAAGCCTACTCCTTTCCCATCTGGAGTTAAACTTGCTGCTGATAAAGGGGAGCCATTATCTTATCCAAAGGAGTACAGGAAAGTTATTGGTAGACTGTTGTATCTAAGCTTTACTAGACCATATATCACATATTCAGTTTAGCAATTAAGTCAGTTTCTTCACTATCCAAGTCCAGTATCACTAGACCTTAATATGAGCCAAAAACAGTTTCTTTTTTACTCATTTAAGTGCCATAACCAAAGTAGCTTATGGCTTTTCACTTGCTCAAATACCTCAAAGCCACTCCATCAGTTGGTTTACACTTTCCTAAACAGAATTCTTTTGCATCTAACAACTTACTGTGATGCTGACTGGGCTAGTTGTACTGACACCAGAAGGAGTTTAATAGGTTACATCATTTTTCTGGGATGTTGCCCTATATCTTGGAAGACTAGAAGCAAATAACAGTCTCAAAACTTTCAGCTGAGAACAATGCCAGCCACAGTCTGTGAGATTCAATGGCTATGTCATGTTTTTCAAGAACTTCAACCGCCTATCATTACACCAATTACTATGTGGTGTGATAGTCAAGTTGCTATATACATTGTTTCAAATCCAGTATTCCATGAACGGACAAAGCACCTAGATATTGACTGTTACTCAAAATCAACTCAAAGCAGCCTTGATTAATCCTCATCATCTTTCTACTTAAGACCAAGTGGCTTATCTTTTTACTAAGGCTTTACTTCTTCCTCTTTTCATTAAATTGTATTCCAAGTTGCAACTTGCTGATTTTCACCAAGTTTCAAACTTGAGGAGGGGATGTAAAGAGTATGTGAAGATTACATTAGTTAGTTAGTTGGTTTGAATTGAGTTAATTAATGAGCTGAATTAGTTGGTTAGTTAACTATAACATAATCTATTATAATGAGCTGTAAATGAGCTGGATATTTACCAACTCATGTTCATGACTGAAGTATGTTGTATATATTTGTATTTCCTCATTTGATCAATAAGTGTGAATCCATTTTTGATAATTGCTCTCTCTTCTTCCTCTCTTTTTGTTTTCATTTTCTTCGAGCTTACTCTGCATAACCAATATTCAACAAATATAACAGAAAAGTGTAGTAAACTGACCTCAAGAGAAAATGCCTCCATGAATTTATGGTGCATACCATAAATTTAGAGATGGATTATGAATTTATTGATTTTTCTCTTGAAACGATGATGGTGGAAACATTTGTAATTTTGTGTTTCTTTAATTTCATAAATGCAATAACGAAGGTATTTGGAAAAAAAAAAATCTTTTATTTTTACTATCAACAATTAATTAAAAGTAGTGAATACGGTGTTTCCTGTTTTCTTTGATATCCCTGTGTATTGTAATTAAGTACAAAATTCCTTCTTTGATAACATGGTCTGGTTGGATCATTGGATTTTATTTTGATGAATGAAAATCACACAAAGAGAGAGAGGAACAAACAAAAGGGATTGAATGGGGATATTGAACTCAGATAGAAAGAGCGGAATCATGTAGAAATGGGTATCCTATTCTCCTTTAACTAGTTTCAAAAGAGAGTGGGGCCAAGTAAATTACATGTGGCATATATAGTCAATGAGTCAACAACGTCATTGAAGATGGGATGGGATGGGACGGCGTGTTGTCTACTCTTTTCTAGTAGTTCTGTTCTAAAATAAACTTAAGAGGCATTGAAGACGTACAAAGTATTTAATTACATTTTTCCTTTCTTAAATATCATGCTGCTTTTTCTTATGAGTTGTCTTTAGTTTACAAGAAAATTAAGGAGATGAAAACGAGTGACCATTTTTTTTTTTTTTTACAATTACATTTTTCTTTCTTTCTAAATCTGTTTTTGAATTGCAAGAAGTTTAGTCCAGCATAAGCTACTTTTGGTTATGGCACTTGAATGAGTAAAAAAGAAAATTCATTATTTCTAAATTTTTAATTTATTAGAATTTCTTCTTGCTTTTTCTTTGAATTTATTAAGGTAATAATATAAATAAATTTCTTCTAAGTTTATAGTTATAAGAGGATAGAGGAGGAAATTATAGTTCCTTGGGTCCGCTTAGGAAAATGAAGAAGCTGAGGAGATTTCTTGATTCTATTCAGGGATAACTATAAAAAAATTCAAACAGCTTTTTAATTTAAATCATAACCTTTATTTTTTAACAATCGGAACCACAACATGAGACATTATTTTCAACACACTAACAGAAATATGACATGTCAAAAAATGGACCCACATATGCCCTTTTCAACTTAAATCGATTATCTGTCGTTTGTTTGTTGTTTTTGTTGGAACTTGTATATGCTGGTTATTGGAGTCTAGTTGGTCAAAGAAAAAATTGTAATGGGAGCTACCTAATTAAGCTAATTATCCGCATCTCTCTTTCTAGTTTCTACGCATTGATAATAATTTGTTGTTCATTTTTATGTTTAATGTATAATTTTCTATCCATATTTAAACTTTAAAAATGTTTAATTTAATACATCAACTTTTATTTTCAATTCATAACTTAATATATCTGACATCAAAAATCAACATAATAAAAACGTAAGCAATTCAAATATATAATGACTAATTAATGCGTGACATGATTTCGATTAGAGTTGAAAGAAAAATGAAAACGAAATTTCAACGGAACAGATCGAAAGTATTAAAAACGCTAAAATGATTGAGGATTAAGTTGCACTTATCACGTATCAATTAACATTTATGTGTTTGAGTTGTACGCGTTTTTATCATACTGATTTCTGAAATTAAATGTGTTAAATCATCAACTGAAAAATAAAAGTTAATATATTAAATTAAATATTTTCAATATTCAAGTACCTGATAAAAAAAAAAGATAAATCCAGGAAAAAATTATGTATTAACCCTTCTTTTATATATCATTTTTTTTCATAAACGGAACCATTTCCATTTCCATTTTTTTTCCTCCTTTCCTCCTGGTCAATAAATTACAGATCCACCTAACTACACCTTTGTGACTGTGAGAGCATTGAATTTGGATCAGAAGAAGAACAAATAAGTAAAGGTAGGATTTCTTTCTTTTCTCATACTCATCCTTTTCTTCTCCATCATCTTCTTCCTCGCAGCACAAAACCCATCATGGATTGGTTCTTGGTTAGGTACCAAGTAAGAACTAGAACAGGAAGACACCTCCTGGTTGAATAAGAGTTGAGGTTGTTGGTTTTTCATAAGAAACAAATTAAATATTATTGTAGAGAATGAATTTGAATGCAGCAAAAAGGAATTGATTTATTTCATACTTGCATTAACTACCAGAGAACAATTCGATAAAAAAAAAGAAAAAGAAACTAGCAGAGCACAAAATAGTCTAAGCAAATCATGGTATGATATCTAATCTATGATTAAAGATTCATATCAGAAATAACATGTTTAAACTACTAAAACAAATAAAGCGATAAAAAAAAAACAAAATAAATAGAAGACAGACGCAGCCCTTAAGCAATAATTCCAACAGAGAGGTATTGGAGCAAAGCTTTAGGATATGGAGTGAATGGCGATAAGAAGAAAGAGGTAGTTACGGTGGTGCAGTTGTGATAGAAAATGAAGTGCCGTTGATTAGAAGAAAATGGAACAGAAACAGATGGTGGATTTGAAAAGGAAACACCTAGTCCAACCAATGGGGTGGGGATAAATATTTTTAGTGGACCCACTTGCTTTCAAAGTTAGCACATCCCATTAGATGTTGATGGAATGACTAAAGGAGGGTTTGATTTGAAAAGGAATTAAAACGTTGTGGTTTAAGTTATTAAAAATTAAATATTAAAGTTTAAATTGAAAAACTATTCAAATATTGGAGTTTTTTTTAATAGTTATCCTGTAATTTATAGCGGTGAATAAATGGTATTTCACTTGCTCTTACATATCAATATCAATTATGACAAATAACCCACTCATTAATAAAATAATTGATGATGGATCTTATATATTTGAGATAAAAGATTAATCACTATATGATAGGAGTGATGACGTCATCCTATCCTAATGGGGGTGTTGATTATATATACATATATGTAGTGATTTTAAGTTTGTTTATCCTACCAACATTTCTCACTGAGAAAAGAAAAAGAAAAAAAAGTCAGTAATGCCACAGCTCTGTGATCTTTCCATCCATGTTAATGCTGAAGAAACTTTCTTCCTAAATCAGGTACCATTACTCTTTTATCATTTGGATTATTGTTTTGGTTTTTTAATCTAACATAATTAAAAAAAATGCAGAAAATAATATCAGCATACAGTGCAAAATTGACAAGGATAATTAAACAAGAGAAGAGGAAATCACCAAAGAGTATGATAATAATTTTGAACGAATTCCCAGGAGGATCAAATTCATTCGAATTAGTCACCAGATTCTGCTACAACAATGGTCGAATCCAAATCACTGTTTCAAATATCTCTCTTCTCTACTGTTGTGCAGTGTTTCTAGAAATGACTGACACTCTCTTGAAACAAACACACATTTTTCTCCAAGGAATATTGAATTGGTCATGGAATGATATTCTCACAACTCTCAAAACCCTAGATCATTCAATTTTCGATTATGCAGATTCCTACGGTCTATTGCAGAAATTGATCTGTGGCTTATTAGCGAAAATCGCTCAGAATTCCGATTTGTCTACGTCTTCCTCTTCATCTCCCGAATCTAATAAGCCATCAAAACAATGGTGGTTCGATGATTTATCAACATTACCTCCGGCGATCATCGAAGAGTTCATAAAAAGCTTAGGAGCATTGGGGAGCGAGAACAACAGCATAATCTTGACGAGATTCATAATCCATTATCTGAGAAACAGAGTTGGGATGAGTAAAATTGATTATAATTACAGTGGTCTAGCAGATACAGCTGTTTATGGAGTGATATTATCATCAGAAAAAACATCATTTTCTTGCAGAGGATTATTAGGAATTCTGAAGATAGTATCGGGATTCGGGATGAGCAGAGAATGCAGAGGAATGCTGGAGAGAATGATAGGGAGGATGCATGATCAAGCAACATTGGATGATTTGTTGATATCTGGAAATGAGAAATGGGTTTATTATGATGTGAAATTGGTGTTAGGGCTGATAAGAATATTTGTTAATTATAAAGCAAATGAGGAGGAAAGGATGAAGAAAGTAGGGAAATTGATAGATAAATATATGGGGGAAATATCACCAGATCATAATCACAAGATGTCAAAGTTCCTTGGAGTTGCTCTGAGTTTGCCTCATTCTGCCAGAGATTGCTTTGATGGAGTTTACAAAGCCATTGATATGTATCTTCAGGTTACTCTTTCTTTCCACTTCAACCTTCTTTTTTTTCCCTTTCACACATTTCTTGGTTATAAGCTTGTTAATTTCATCTACACTTTTAATAAAAACCTACAGTATAATCTATCATCTATCTATCTATCTATCTATCTATCTATCTATCGTGTCAATAATCCGATTTGAATTTTAACTGAAATGGGTTTTAAAGTTAAAACTAAATTTAGAGTATTTTTGTGATAAGAAAAAAGGTTTTGTGATTATACTTTAATTTTTCAAGAAGGTCAGTGACTATAAATGAATCATTTTACCCACTATCGTTTGGTTTATTGAAAAATTACAATATATTCATAAATTATTTTTCTAACACAAGAATACAATACCTCAGATTTTTATCGTAAAAGTTATTTCAGTAGATTGTCAATATATCACTTCCCATATTAGTAATTTAACTTAATTTTCAGCTGAAATAACTTTTGAGATTAAAACTAGTAAAATATTTTTACAGTATGAAAAAAATTTATGATTATTCTTACAAAAATTTATGATTATATCCTTGCTATAGTTTTCAATAAGATTAGTGACAGTAGATAAAACTAACATTATGAGCTCTAACTTCTTATGAATATAAAGTAACTTTATTTTTTTAAAAGAAATCTTATTTAGATCTGAGAAATTATCCTAAATGTAGCTGGAATTAATCATATTGTAATATCTTAATCCTCTTTAAGTTCTAGATTTTATTCTAAAAATTTACACTAGGTCTTGAATTCTCAATTGTACCGTAAACTACATCATTCATCTCTTTCATAGGTGGTTTTAAGGTCATTTCCTACAAACTAATAAGCCTAATTCTTGGGCTTATCTTCAAATAAACTTGCAATAGCTTCTCTTTTTTTCCCTCCTGCTTTTTTTTTTTTTCAACTTAACACACAAATGGAACTAGAAAAATATAAATGAGGGTAAATTTAGAAAATTATGATTAATGTTTCATTGAATTTCTAAAAGTGATAGATGTTTGTGACATATAATATATCTTTTAAAACGATAATTATTTTGACACGAGAGCAAAACTGTACTACCTTGAGCTCAAGGTTTACTGTATTGAAATTTTTTATTTTTCAAAAAAGAAATATTGTAAGGCTAACTGAATAGAAAGTAAGCAGTCTCTCTTGACAATTTGAGGTGAAAGCAATTTCAAGGATATTGAAAAATAATAATGATAATAATAATAATAGTAATAATTAGGGCAGCACCATCCAAATGAACCTTTAAGTGGCAACATTAAGATAAAAACACTTAAACTGATTTTTAATATCGATTTAAATTTTTATTTTTCTAATTTTGACATCTCAAACTGTCATTTTTCTCATTTTGACATTTTAAATTGATAAAAACTAACATTATAACTGTAAATTTGGTTGGGATGTCAATTATCTTTTTTACATGGTAAAGTTTATGTAAAATTATCATTTCAATAATAGTTTCAAAATAAGAAAAATCAGGTACAAATTTAGAGGTGGAGCATGAAAAATAAAAAATAGAAGAACAGTCCATATTCTTGCGGGATGTGGACCAATACCCTAAATAAATTTATAAGATCTTGTTGCATTAAAAGTGCCCTGCAATTCAGGGTGACTTCCTTTGCTACCAACCAAACTACTTATTTGTCATTACATTAGATGAAAGAGACACCAAGAATCATTTCTTCAACCATCTCTATCAAAAATATAATTGAATCCACCACTATAAATTTTACATATATTGACACAACATATAAAATTATGTACTTATATTTTTATTAACTTTTATATTTATTAAACTTAATGTAAGATACTCTTTTCGTTTTGTCTAACTTATCATTTTTTTAGAGTTTTTTCATATTTACATATTAATACTAAAATTTGAAATCTTACAAATTCAAGACTTCGTTAACTTTTCGGTTGATTCTAATGAAAAATGCTGATTTAAAAAATTATGTAGATCCCATGAGATAAAATGTATAGTAAAAATTATAATTTACATAAGGGTGACTTAATTTTTTAATATTTGATAAATTTTAAATCATAAAAAATCTACTAGTTGAAAATATAATTTTTTAATTAATTATTTTTAAAGTTTATATTTCTTTTCAAAAAAATAAATATTATTTCTAAAATAAGAATCAATATATTTTAGCCTAAAAATTTCCTATGTATCCAGGTTTTAAAGTTTTTTCTACAATTATTAAATTAATCAAAATTCAAATATATAATAAGTTTACATAACATTTACAAAATAATTAGAATATTTTAGTAATTTACATTACTAGAGTCGAATAATTTTCAATTATGTATTTTATAATTTATATTTCTTTTTTTTTTATCTATCTATATTTAAAATATAGTTATAATTCTATTAGATTTAGGAGTTAATTTGATAATTGTTCAAAGTTGTAAGTTTGAAATGACATATCACTTCAAAAAAAATTTATCATATTGCTCTCTTTTTTATTAATCTTCTTTGTTTCTACCTGAAGATGAAGTTATTTTTATTTTTTAATAAAAGTGTTCGTTTAATTTATTCTCATATATTTAATTTTAATTGGCTTTTTAATTTTATATTCAAAATTTTAAATTTTAACATCTAAAAAAATCTTTTGTTTGTTGCTACTTAAAAATATCAAAGAAAAATATAAGATGGATTATTTTCATGAATATTAAAAACTTTTAAGTCATCTATATGTAAATTATTATTTTTAACATTAATTTGATCTTATGATACCTATAAAATATGCCAAATCAGCATTTTCCGTTATAATTGATGAAAAAGTTAACGAAGTCCTTAATTTGTAATGATAATTAAATATTAGACTCTAATTTATAAGATTTTAAATTAGATATTAATCTGTAAAGTATGTTATAATTTGGACCTATTTTACGATTTGCCTATTTAATATGTTTTTACTGTACTTTTTTAACTTTACTTTTTTTAATGAGTTTGATTTAATTTTTTATATGTGTCAAAAAGGGTATTTAAATAAATTACACTAAAAAAGTTATGAATAAAAGGTAAATTATTTTTGTGATTCATGTGATTAGCTAAAATGTATCAAGTTCAGTGAAATGAAGAGAGAGATAATATTTTGTTGGAACATGCACCATAAATAAGGATAAATTTAAGAATTTAACAATTAATGATATTAAAAAAAATAACCTATAATTTGGGATAGATGAAAAATGAAAGTGTTTCTATCGATATGATATAAATTGAGTATAAATATTATGATTTAATGTTTTTTAAATAAATATTTGCAGTCTCATCCGAGACTCTCGTTTGATGAAAGAACAAGGCTGTGTGAATGTCTCAACTATGAGAAAATGACCTTTGGGGCATGTAAAGATTTGGCTAAGAATCCCAGAATACCTCCAAATGTTGCAATCCAAGCACTGAAATCACAAACAAAATCAAATGAAATTGAGAATGAGAAAGAAGATATGAAAATGAACATAGAAAGGATGCAAAGAAGGGTTATGCAATTGGAGAAGGCTTGTAAAGAGATGAAAGGTCAAATGTCTGTTCTGGTCAGGAATAATTTCATTCCTACTTCTTCCCCCACCAGAGCTTTGCCTAGACTCTGCTAATTTTATTTCTCTTTCCTTTTGTACAAATACTCATACATCTTTTACTATATACATTTTTTTTCAATTGCTGAAGTTTACCACAATACATCTTTCTGGTTTTAGTGTAAAAAGACAGAAATGTTGATGCGTTTTTCTTATTGTATATTATTATTTCGATTTTTGAGTGATTTATATAGTTTGATGTAATTGTTAATGTTGCCAGAACAAGACCAGATTGGCCGGTTGAACCGGTCTGACCAGTGATATCATCTGATTCAACCTCAAAACCAAAATAGTAAAAAAACATATTAAAAATATATTAAACCGAAAAAATCGGGTTGAACCGTGAATCGGTAAATCGGATTAAAAACCGAGTTCAACCCAATATTTTATTATTTTTACTATTATTTAACTTTTCCTTATCCAATATTAATTATTATCATTTATTTGACACAATATCCTTATTATTATATTTGTTACGTCACATACCATTTATTAAATTATATATTAGTTATTTTATATCAAAAATATATTTTTAATATTTAATATGTATTTTAAATATAAATAAAATGTAACTAATAAATATTAATCTATGATTAATGATTATAAAATTTAAACAGTTGAAATTTAGTTTTGATTTCACTAATTTGTATATCTATTTGCTTAACTCTATCAAAGTATAATAATCAGAAATCATTAATTCATCTAATATAACCCCTTTAACATCTGTAAATTAATCATAATTTAATATTTTGATATTTAAATTTAAGTTTAGTTGAATCCAACTTCTACCACCATCATTATAATTCATATTATATATAAATGTAATAATGAGATGAATTTTTCTAAATTTTTTATTATATTTATTGAGTATATTTTATTAGATAATATGATGTATTTATCATCTTAATGCGTTTAATTATATTATCCTCAAATTGAGTTTAATTATATCATTATTTTTTTTTATAAAATTTATATTATCACCTTAATACAACTGCATTTTCAAATATACATAGATTTATTTAAATATTTATTACTTATATCTTATAACTTTTATTTGAACAACTTATCCATTTTATATCTAAAAATTAATATTTTTAGGTTTATATTTGTTTATTGATGAATGTTTTAATGATTTTTTATTTTAGAAATATTGTTTTTTTATATTATATTTTTAAAAATTTATAAATGATACTAAAAATACAAAAAAGTGAAGAATATGATTGAATCCATTAAATCTTGATTGAACTGATTCAATCATGACCTAGTTGACACATCAGTTTAATGTCCGGTTTGATTTTAAAAATATTAGTGATTACAGTTTTGGGATTGAAATCTACCATATCATAGGCCCAATCGTATACAATAAAGAGGCATGCAATCACTCTTGTTGTCCTAATAAATCATTTAATTAAGTTTTTAAACAATAGAATAAGAGATGTACAAATTAAAATTTTTAATTTGGTATTGGAAACTAATTTATAAAAGAGTGTTTGTGATATAAATGTAGGTTTTAATTTATCATTTATATATATTAAGATACATTTGAAATTTTAATAACATGATTAAAAAGAAAACAATTTCATTTGTTTTTTTAGAAAAAGCTTCTCAACAGCTGTTGGGTTTTTCTAATGTTCATGTATCAAATATAAGGAGGAATAATTTTAAGAAATATATGTACTCATCAAATCATGCAATTGATCGTGTTTTAAATTTTAAAAGAGTTCAAGTAACTTGTTATTCAAAACTTTTTTTCCTTTTGTAAGTTTTCCTTCGCACTCAATTGTTGTAAACTAGCAGTATCCAAAACAGAACAACTTGAAAAGTAATCCACACCAGGGAGACCAAAAAACCTTAAGAAGAGGTTTATGAAACTAGAAAATTTCCCTTAGAAAGAAGAAAGAATTTTCAAAATAGAGAGAGAAGAGAGGGAAATTTTCTCTCATAAATTGTGTGTATAGGTTATCTCTTTTATTTTTCTTTTATAGGCAACAAATCTTATAACCAAGAGGAGAAAGTATTTCAAGAAGTGGAAGACTAATTGGGGCGAAATTCTTTCTTCCTTTCCTTTAGGGATTTCGCTCCACCTTTTCCCTAGAGAAAAATGTTTTCTCCCTTATCTGAAACTCATATTTTATTTTCCTTTTGAGTTTTTAATTAATCCAATTGATAAAATTGACTACTCCATAATTAATTATAGGTTCATTTAATGATTAGAAGTCCAAAAATAAAATCTCTTTAGGCCCATACATTGTAATTCATGCCTAACTAGTTGAGCTCAACAAATTATCTACTTGTCTTCTTGGCCAAAATGATTTCAGATGACTCTAAATTTTATATGGACATTTTATAACACTTATAAATACCATATAAATAATTAAATTAGATCAGAAAGGTCCAGAAGATATTTTCTGAGCATTTCAAAATTCCTCAGGGAATTTCTCCAAATTCCTTCTATCCTGATTTCTCTTATCTCTTATGTACTCTCATAATGAATTGTTGATTCAAAGAAATTGAAACAACTGAAATTAAACTCTTTTAATTTTCAGTTATTGATCTTCATCACTAACTGTTCTGTCTGTGTGGATCATGAGCGCCTCCAACC